>JAVYIG010003976.1:0-55000 GCA_035222895.1 Strongylocentrotus droebachiensis
CACTCTTCTCAAACGTGACAACCTCCCCCTGCCTCCACCCCCCCCCCCCCCTCTACACACAGGTGTTATCATATTTCAGCTGGTGGTAAAAGGGTGTTGTGAAACCACATCACACAGCTCTCTCCACTCTTCTCAAACGTGACAACTTCCCCCTGCCTCCACCCACCCCTACACACAGGTGTAATCATATTTCAGCTGGTGGTAAAAGGGTGTTGTGAACCCACATCACACAGCTCTCTCCACTCTTCTCAAACGTGACAACTTCCCCCTGCCTCCACCCACCCCTACACACAGGTGTAATCATATTTCAGCTGGTGGTAAAAGGGTGTTGTGCACCCATATCACACAGCTCTCTCCACTCTTCTCAAACGTGACAACCTCCCCCTGCCTCCTCCCCCCCCCCCCTACACACAGGTGTAATCATATTTCAGCTGGTGGTAAAAGGGTGTTGTGCACCCATATCACACAGCTCTCTCCACTCTTCTCAAACGTGACAACCTCCCGCTGCCTCCACCCACCCCTACACACAGGTGTAATCATATTTCAGCTGGTGGTAAAAGGGTGTTGTGAACCCACATCACACAGCTCTCTCCACTCTTCTCAAACATGAAAACCCCCACCCCCCCCCCCCCTACACAAAAATGTAATCATTTTTCAGCTGGTGGTAAAAGGGTGTTGTGAACCCACATCACACAGCTCTCTGCACTCTTCTCAAACATGAAAACCCCCACCCCCCCCCCCCCTACACAAAAATGTAATCATTTTTCAGCTGGTGGTAAAAGGGTGTTGTGAACCCACATCACACAGCTCTCTGCACTCTTCTCAAACATGAAAACCCCCACCCCCCCCCTACACAAAAATGTAATCATTTTTCAGCTGGTGGTAAAAGGGTGTTGTGAACCCACATCACACAGCTCTCTGCACTCTTCTCAAACATGACAACCTCCTCCTGCCCCCCCCCCCTACACACAGGTGTTGTCCTATATCAGCTGGTGGTAAAAGGGTGTTGAGAACCCACATCACACAGCTCTCTGCACTCTTCTCAAACATGACAACCCCCCCCCCCCCTCCCTACACAAAAATGTAATCATATTTCAGCTGGTGGTAAAAGGGTGTTGTGAACCCACATCACACAGCTCTCTCCACTCTTCTTAAACGTGACAACCTCCCCCTGCCTCCACCCACCCTTACACACAGGTGTTTTCTTATATCAGCTGGTGGTAAAAGGGTGTTGTGAACCCACATCACACAGCTCTCTCCACTCTTCTCAAACATGAAAACCCCCCCCCCCCCCTCCCTACACAAAAATGTAATCATATTTCAGCTGGTGGTAAAAGGGTGTTGTGAACCCACATCACACAGCTCTCTCCACTCTTCTTAAACGTGACAACCTCCCCCTGCCTCCACCCACCCTTACACACAGGTGTTTTCTTATATCAGCTGGTGGTAAAAGGGTGTTGTGAACCCACATCACACAGCTCTCTCCACCCTTCTCAAACATGACAAACCCCCCCCCCCCCCTCCCTACACAAAAATGTAATCATATTTCAGCTGGTGGTAAAGGGTGTTGTGAACCCACATCACACAGCTCTCTCCACTCTTCTTAAACGTGACAACCTCCCCCTGCCTCCACCCACCCTTACACACAGGTGTTTTCTTATATCAGCTGGTGGTAAAAGGGTGTTGTGAACCCACATCACACAGCTCTCTCCACCCTTCTCAAACATGACAAACCCCCCCCCCCCTCCCTACACAAAAATGTAATCATATTTCAGCTGGTGGTAAAAGGGTGTTGTGAACCCACATCACACAGCTCTCTCCACTCTTCTTAAACGTGACAACCTCCCCCTGCCTCCACCCACCCTTACACACAGGTGTTTTCTTATATCAGCTGGTGGTAAAAGGGTGTTGTGAACCCACATCACACAGCTCTCTCCACCCTTCTCAAACATGACAAACCCCCCCCCCCCCCCCTACACACAGGTATAATCATATTTCAGCTGGTGGTAAAAGGGTGTTGTGAACCCACATCACACAGCTCTCTCCACTCTTCTCAAACATGTCAACCCCCCCCCCCCTGCCTCCTCCCCCCCTACACACAGGTGTAATCATATTTCAGCTGTTGGTAAAAGGGTGTTGTGAACCCACATCACACAGCTCTCTGCACTCTTCTCAAACGTGACAACCTCCCCTGCCTCCACCCCCCCCCCCCCCTACACACAGGTGTAATCATATTTCAGCTGGTGGTAAAAGGGTGTTGTGAACCCACATCACACTGCTCTCTGCACTCTTCTCAAACATGACAACCTCCTCCTGCCCCCCCCCCCCTACACACAGGTGTTGTCCTATATCAGCTGGTGGTAAAAGGGTGTTGAGAACCCACATCACACAGCTCTCTGCACTCTTCTCAAACATGACAACCCCCCCCCCCCCCTCCCTACACAAAAATGTAATCATATTTCAGCTGGTGGTAAAAGGGTGTTGTGAACCCACATCACACAGCTCTCTCCACTCTTCTTAAACGTGACAACCTCCCCCTGCCTCCACCCACCCTTACACACAGGTGTTTTCTTATATCAGCTGGTGGTAAAAGGGTGTTGTGAACCCACATCACACAGCTCTCTCCACTCTTCTCAAACATGAAAACCCCCACCCCCCCCCCCCCCTACACAAAAATGTAATCATTTTTCAGCTGGTGGTAAAAGGGTGTTGTGAACCCACATCACACAGCTCTCTCCACTCTTCTCAAACATGACAACCCCCCCCCCCCCCCCCCCCCTACACACAGGTATAATCATATTTCAGCTGGTGGTAAAAGGGTGTTGTGAACCCACATCACACAGCTTTCTGCACTCTTCTCAAACGTGACAACCTCCCCCTGCCTCCACCCCCCTCCTCTACACACAGGTGTTATCATATTTCAGCTGGTGGTAAAAGGGTGTTGTGAAACCACATCACACAGCTCTCTCCACTCTTCTCAAACGTGACAACCTCCCCCTGCCTCCACCCACCCCTACACACAGGTGTAATCATATTTCAGCTGGTGGTAAAAGGGTGTTGTGAACCCACATCACACAGCTCTCTCCACTCTTCTCAAACGTGACAACCTCCCCCTGCCTCCACCCACCCCTACACACAGGTGTAATCATATTTCAGCTGGTGGTAAAAGGGTGTTGTGCACCCATATCACACAGCTCTCTCCACTCTTCTCAAACGTGACAACCTCCCCCTGCCTCCTCCCCCCCCCCCTACACACAGGTGTAATCATATTTCAGCTGGTGGTAAAAGGGTGTTGTGCACCCATATCACACAGCTCTCTCCACTCTTCTCAAACGTGACAACCTCCCGCTGCCTCCACCCACCCCTACACACAGGTGTAATCATATTTCAGCTGGTGGTAAAAGGGTGTTGTGAACCCACATCACACAGCTCTCTCCACTCTTCTCAAACATGAAAACCCCCACCCCCCCCCCCCCTACACAAAAATGTAATCATTTTTCAGCTGGTGGTAAAAGGGTGTTGTGAACCCACATCACACAGCTCTCTGCACTCTTCTCAAACATGAAAACCCCCACCCCCCCCCCCCCCCTACACAAAAATGTAATCATTTTTCAGCTGGTGGTAAAAGGGTGTTGTGAACCCACATCACACAGCTCTCTGCACTCTTCTCAAACATGAAAACCCCCACCCCCCCCCCCCCCTACACAAAAATGTAATCATTTTTCAGCTGGTGGTAAAAGGGTGTTGTGCACCCATATCACACAGCTCTCTCCACTCTTCTCAAACGTGACAACCTCCCGCTGCCTCCACCCACCCCTACACACAGGTGTAATCATATTTCAGCTGGTGGTAAAAGGGTGTTGTGAACCCACATCACACAGCTCTCTCCACTCTTCTCAAACATGAAAACCCCCACCCCCCCCCCCCCTACACAAAAATGTAATCATTTTTCAGCTGGTGGTAAAAGGGTGTTGTGAACCCACATCACACAGCTCTCTGCACTCTTCTCAAACATGAAAACCCCCACCCCCCCCCCTACACAAAAATGTAATCATTTTTCAGCTGGTGGTAAAAGGGTGTTGTGAACCCACATCACACAGCTCTCTGCACTCTTCTCAAACATGAAAACCCCCACCCCCCCCCCCCCCCTACACAAAAATGTAATCATTTTTCAGCTGGTGGTAAAAGGGTGTTGTGAACCCACATCACACAGCTCTCTGCACTCTTCTCAAACATGACAACCTCCTCCTGCCCCCCCCCCTACACACAGGTGTTGTCCTATATCAGCTGGTGGTAAAAGGGTGTTGAGAACCCACATCACACAGCTCTCTGCACTCTTCTCAAACATGACAACCCCCCCCCCCCCCTCCCTACACAAAAATGTAATCATATTTCAGCTGGTGGTAAAAGGGTGTTGTGAACCCACATCACACAGCTCTCTCCACTCTTCTTAAACGTGACAACCTCCCCCTGCCTCCACCCACCCTTACACACAGGTGTTTTCTTATATCAGCTGGTGGTAAAAGGGTGTTGTGAACCCACATCACACAGCTCTCTCCACTCTTCTCAAACATGAAAACCCCCCACCCCCCCCCCCCTACACAAAAATGTAATCATTTTTCAGCTGGTGGTAAAAGGGTGTTGTGAACCCACATCACACAGCTCTCTCCACCCTTCTCAAACATGACAAACCCCCCCCCCCCCCTACACACAGGTATAATCATATTTCAGCTGGTGGTAAAAGGGTGTTGTGAACCCACATCACACAGCTCTCTCCACTCTTCTCAAACATGTCAACCCCCCCCCCCCCTGCCTCCTCCCCCCCTACACACAGGTGTAATCATATTTCAGCTGTTGGTAAAAGGGTGTTGTGAACCCACATCACACAGCTCTCTGCACTCTTCTCAAACGTGACAACCTCCCCCTGCCTCCACCCCCCCCCCCCTACACACAGGTGTAATCATATTTCAGCTGGTGGTAAAAGGGTGTTGTGAACCCACATCACACTGCTCTCTGCACTCTTCTCAAACATGACAACCTCCTCCTGCCCCCCCCCCCCCCCTACACACAGGTGTTGTCCTATATCAGCTGGTGGTAAAAGGGTGTTGAGAACCCACATCACACAGCTCTCTGCACTCTTCTCAAACATGACAACCCCCCCCCCCCCTCCCTACACAAAAATGTAATCATATTTCAGCTGGTGGTAAAAGGGTGTTGTGAACCCACATCACACAGCTCTCTCCACTCTTCTTAAACGTGACAACCTCCCCCTGCCTCCACCCACCCTTACACACAGGTGTTTTCTTATATCAGCTGGTGGTAAAAGGGTGTTGTGAACCCACATCACACAGCTCTCTCCACTCTTCTCAAACATGAAAACCCCCACCCCCCCCCCCCTACACAAAAATGTAATCATTTTTCAGCTGGTGGTAAAAGGGTGTTGTGAACCCACATCACACAGCTCTCTCCACTCTTCTCAAACATGACAACCCCCCCCCCCCCCCTACACACAGGTATAATCATATTTCAGCTGGTGGTAAAAGGGTGTTGTGAACCCACATCACACAGCTTTCTGCACTCTTCTCAAACGTGACAACCTCCCCCTGCCTCCACCCCCCCCCTCTACACACAGGTGTTATCATATTTCAGCTGGTGGTAAAAGGGTGTTGTGAAACCACATCACACAGCTCTCTCCACTCTTCTCAAACGTGACAACCTCCCCCTGCCTCCACCCACCCCTACACACAGGTGTAATCATATTTCAGCTGGTGGTAAAAGGGTGTTGTGAACCCACATCACACAGCTCTCTCCACTCTTCTCAAACGTGACAACCTCCCCCTGCCTCCACCCACCCCTACACACAGGTGTAATCATATTTCAGCTGGTGGTAAAAGGGTGTTGTGCACCCATATCACACAGCTCTCTCCACTCTTCTCAAACGTGACAACCTCCCCCTGCCTCCTCCCCCCCCCCCCCCCTACACACAGGTGTAATCATATTTCAGCTGGTGGTAAAAGGGTGTTGTGCACCCATATCACACAGCTCTCTCCACTCTTCTCAAACGTGACAACCTCCCGCTGCCTCCACCCACCCCTACACACAGGTGTAATCATATTTCAGCTGGTGGTAAAAGGGTGTTGTGAACCCACATCACACAGCTCTCTCCACTCTTCTCAAACATGAAAACCCCCACCCCCCCCCCCCTACACAAAAATGTAATCATTTTTCAGCTGGTGGTAAAAGGGTGTTGTGAACCCACATCACACAGCTCTCTGCACTCTTCTCAAACATGAAAACCCCCACCCCCCCCCCCCCTACACAAAAATGTAATCATTTTTCAGCTGGTGGTAAAAGGGTGTTGTGAACCCACATCACACAGCTCTCTGCACTCTTCTCAAACATGAAAACCCCCACCCCCCCCCCCCCCCTACACAAAAATGTAATCATTTTTCAGCTGGTGGTAAAAGGGTGTTGTGAACCCACATCACACAGCTCTCTGCACTCTTCTCAAACATGACAACCTCCTCCTGCCCCCCCCCCCTACACACAGGTGTTTTCTTATATCAGCTGGTGGTAAAAGGGTGTTGTGAACCCACATCACACAGCTCTCTCCACTCTTCTCAAACATGAAAACCCCCACCCCCCCCCCCCCCCCCTACACAAAAATGTAATCATTTTTCAGCTGGTGGTAAAAGGGTGTTGTGAACCCACATCACACAGCTCTCTCCACTCTTCTCAAACATGACAACCCCCCCCCCCCCTACACACAGGTATAATCATATTTCAGCTGGTGGTAAAAGGGTGTTGTGAACCCACATCACACAGCTTTCTGCACTCTTCTCAAACGTGACAACCTCCCCCTGCCTCCACCCCCCTCCTCTACACACAGGTGTTATCATATTTCAGCTGGTGGTAAAAGGGTGTTGTGAAACCACATCACACAGCTCTCTCCACTCTTCTCAAACGTGACAACCTCCCCCTGCCTCCACCCACCCCTACACACAGGTGTAATCATATTTCAGCTGGTGGTAAAAGGGTGTTGTGAACCCACATCACACAGCTCTCTCCACTCTTCTCAAACGTGACAACCTCCCCCTGCCTCCACCCACCCCTACACACAGGTGTAATCATATTTCAGCTGGTGGTAAAAGGGTGTTGTGCACCCATATCACACAGCTCTCTCCACTCTTCTCAAACGTGACAACCTCCCCCTGCCTCCTCCCCCCCCCCCTACACACAGGTGTAATCATATTTCAGCTGGTGGTAAAAGGGTGTTGTGCACCCATATCACACAGCTCTCTCCACTCTTCTCAAACGTGACAACCTCCCGCTGCCTCCACCCACCCCTACACACAGGTGTAATCATATTTCAGCTGGTGGTAAAAGGGTGTTGTGAACCCACATCACACAGCTCTCTCCACTCTTCTCAAACATGAAAACCCCCACCCCCCCCCCCCTACACAAAAATGTAATCATTTTTCAGCTGGTGGTAAAAGGGTGTTGTGAACCCACATCACACAGCTCTCTGCACTCTTCTCAAACATGAAAACCCCCACCCCCCCCCCCCCCCTACACAAAAATGTAATCATTTTTCAGCTGGTGGTAAAAGGGTGTTGTGAACCCACATCACACAGCTCTCTGCACTCTTCTCAAACATGAAAACCCCCACCCCCCCCCCCCCCCCTACACAAAAATGTAATCATTTTTCAGCTGGTGGTAAAAGGGTGTTGTGCACCCATATCACACAGCTCTCTCCACTCTTCTCAAACGTGACAACCTCCCGCTGCCTCCACCCACCCCTACACACAGGTGTAATCATATTTCAGCTGGTGGTAAAAGGGTGTTGTGAACCCACATCACACAGCTCTCTCCACTCTTCTCAAACATGAAAACCCCCACCCCCCCCCCCCCTACACAAAAATGTAATCATTTTTCAGCTGGTGGTAAAAGGGTGTTGTGAACCCACATCACACAGCTCTCTGCACTCTTCTCAAACATGAAAACCCCCACCCCCCCCCCCTACACAAAAATGTAATCATTTTTCAGCTGGTGGTAAAAGGGTGTTGTGAACCCACATCACACAGCTCTCTGCACTCTTCTCAAACATGAAAACCCCCACCCCCCCCCCCCCCCTACACAAAAATGTAATCATTTTTCAGCTGGTGGTAAAAGGGTGTTGTGAACCCACATCACACAGCTCTCTGCACTCTTCTCAAACATGACAACCTCCTCCTGCCCCCCCCCCCCCTACACACAGGTGTTGTCCTATATCAGCTGGTGGTAAAAGGGTGTTGAGAACCCACATCACACAGCTCTCTGCACTCTTCTCAAACATGACAACCCCCCCCCCCCCCCCCTCCCTACACAAAAATGTAATCATATTTCAGCTGGTGGTAAAAGGGTGTTGTGAACCCACATCACACAGCTCTCTCCACTCTTCTTAAACGTGACAACCTCCCCCTGCCTCCACCCACCCTTACACACAGGTGTTTTCTTATATCAGCTGGTGGTAAAAGGGTGTTGTGAACCCACATCACACAGCTCTCTCCACTCTTCTCAAACATGAAAACCCCCCACCCCCCCCCCCCTACACAAAAATGTAATCATTTTTCAGCTGGTGGTAAAAGGGTGTTGTGAACCCACATCACACAGCTCTCTCCACCCTTCTCAAACATGACAAACCCCCCCCCCCCCCCTACACACAGGTATAATCATATTTCAGCTGGTGGTAAAAGGGTGTTGTGAACCCACATCACACAGCTCTCTCCACTCTTCTCAAACATGTCAACCCCCCCCCCCCCCTGCCTCCTCCCCCCCTACACACAGGTGTAATCATATTTCAGCTGTTGGTAAAAGGGTGTTGTGAACCCACATCACACAGCTCTCTGCACTCTTCTCAAACGTGACAACCTCCCCCTGCCTCCACCCCCCCCCCCCCCTACACACAGGTGTAATCATATTTCAGCTGGTGGTAAAAGGGTGTTGTGAACCCACATCACACTGCTCTCTGCACTCTTCTCAAACATGACAACCTCCTCCTGCCCCCCCCCCCCCTACACACAGGTGTTGTCCTATATCAGCTGGTGGTAAAAGGGTGTTGAGAACCCACATCACACAGCTCTCTGCACTCTTCTCAAACATGACAACCCCCCCCCCCCCCCCCTCCCTACACAAAAATGTAATCATATTTCAGCTGGTGGTAAAAGGGTGTTGTGAACCCACATCACACAGCTCTCTCCACTCTTCTTAAACGTGACAACCTCCCCCTGCCTCCACCCACCCTTACACACAGGTGTTTTCTTATATCAGCTGGTGGTAAAAGGGTGTTGTGAACCCACATCACACAGCTCTCTCCACTCTTCTCAAACATGAAAACCCCCACCCCCCCCCCCTACACAAAAATGTAATCATTTTTCAGCTGGTGGTAAAAGGGTGTTGTGAACCCACATCACACAGCTCTCTCCACTCTTCTCAAACATGACAACCCCCCCCCCCCCCCTACACACAGGTATAATCATATTTCAGCTGGTGGTAAAAGGGTGTTGTGAACCCACATCACACAGCTTTCTGCACTCTTCTCAAACGTGACAACCTCCCCCTGCCTCCACCCCCCCCCCCTCTACACACAGGTGTTATCATATTTCAGCTGGTGGTAAAAGGGTGTTGTGAAACCACATCACACAGCTCTCTCCACTCTTCTCAAACGTGACAACCTCCCCCTGCCTCCACCCACCCCTACACACAGGTGTAATCATATTTCAGCTGGTGGTAAAAGGGTGTTGTGAACCCACATCACACAGCTCTCTCCACTCTTCTCAAACGTGACAACCTCCCCCTGCCTCCACCCACCCCTACACACAGGTGTAATCATATTTCAGCTGGTGGTAAAAGGGTGTTGTGCACCCATATCACACAGCTCTCTCCACTCTTCTCAAACGTGACAACCTCCCCCTGCCTCCTCCCCCCCCCCCCCTACACACAGGTGTAATCATATTTCAGCTGGTGGTAAAAGGGTGTTGTGCACCCATATCACACAGCTCTCTCCACTCTTCTCAAACGTGACAACCTCCCGCTGCCTCCACCCACCCCTACACACAGGTGTAATCATATTTCAGCTGGTGGTAAAAGGGTGTTGTGAACCCACATCACACAGCTCTCTCCACTCTTCTCAAACATGAAAACCCCCACCCCCCCCCCCCCCTACACAAAAATGTAATCATTTTTCAGCTGGTGGTAAAAGGGTGTTGTGAACCCACATCACACAGCTCTCTGCACTCTTCTCAAACATGAAAACCCCCACCCCCCCCCCCCCTACACAAAAATGTAATCATTTTTCAGCTGGTGGTAAAAGGGTGTTGTGAACCCACATCACACAGCTCTCTGCACTCTTCTCAAACATGAAAACCCCCACCCCCCCCCCCTACACAAAAATGTAATCATTTTTCAGCTGGTGGTAAAAGGGTGTTGTGAACCCACATCACACAGCTCTCTGCACTCTTCTCAAACATGACAACCTCCTCCTGCCCCCCCCCCTACACACAGGTGTTGTCCTATATCAGCTGGTGGTAAAAGGGTGTTGAGAACCCACATCACACAGCTCTCTGCACTCTTCTCAAACATGACAACCCCCCCCCCCCTCCCTACACAAAAATGTAATCATATTTCAGCTGGTGGTAAAAGGGTGTTGTGAACCCACATCACACAGCTCTCTCCACTCTTCTTAAACGTGACAACCTCCCCCTGCCTCCACCCACCCTTACACACAGGTGTTTTCTTATATCAGCTGGTGGTAAAAGGGTGTTGTGAACCCACATCACACAGCTCTCTCCACTCTTCTCAAACATGAAAACCACCACCCCCCCCCCCTACACAAAAATGTAATCATTTTTCAGCTGGTGGTAAAAGGGTGTTGTGAACCCACATCACACAGCTCTCTCCACCCTTCTCAAACATGACAAACCCCCCCCCCCCCTACACACAGGTATAATCATATTTCAGCTGGTGGTAAAAGGGTGTTGTGAACCCACATCACACAGCTCTCTCCACTCTTCTCAAACATGTCAACCCCCCCCCCCCTGCCTCCTCCCCCCCTACACACAGGTGTAATCATATTTCAGCTGTTGGTAAAAGGGTGTTGTGAACCCACATCACACAGCTCTCTCCACTCTTCTAAAAAATGACAACCTCCCCCTGCCTCCACCCCCCCCCCCCCTCCCCTACACACAGGTGTAATCATATTTCAGCTAGTGGTGAAAGGGTGTTGTGAACCCACATCACACAGCTTTCTGCACTCTTCTCAAACGTGACAACCTCCCCCTGCCTCCACCCCCCCCCCCCCTCTACACACAGGTGTTATCATATTTCAGCTGGTGGTAAAAGGGTGTTGTGAAACCACATCACACAGCTCTCTCCACTCTTCTCAAACGTGACAACTTCCCCCTGCCTCCACCCACCCCTACACACAGGTGTAATCATATTTCAGCTGGTGGTAAAAGGGTGTTGTGAACCCACATCACACAGCTCTCTCCACTCTTCTCAAACGTGACAACTTCCCCCTGCCTCCACCCACCCCTACACACAGGTGTAATCATATTTCAGCTGGTGGTAAAAGGGTGTTGTGCACCCATATCACACAGCTCTCTCCACTCTTCTCAAACGTGACAACCTCCCCCTGCCTCCTCCCCCCCCCCCCTACACACAGGTGTAATCATATTTCAGCTGGTGGTAAAAGGGTGTTGTGCACCCATATCACACAGCTCTCTCCACTCTTCTCAAACGTGACAACCTCCCGCTGCCTCCACCCACCCCTACACACAGGTGTAATCATATTTCAGCTGGTGGTAAAAGGGTGTTGTGAACCCACATCACACAGCTCTCTCCACTCTTCTCAAACATGAAAACCCCCACCCCCCCCCCCTACACAAAAATGTAATCATTTTTCAGCTGGTGGTAAAAGGGTGTTGTGAACCCACATCACACAGCTCTCTGCACTCTTCTCAAACATGAAAACCCCCACCCCCCCCCCCCCTACACAAAAATGTAATCATTTTTCAGCTGGTGGTAAAAGGGTGTTGTGAACCCACATCACACAGCTCTCTGCACTCTTCTCAAACATGAAAACCCCCACCCCCCCCCCCCCTACACAAAAATGTAATCATTTTTCAGCTGGTGGTAAAAGGGTGTTGTGAACCCACATCACACAGCTCTCTGCACTCTTCTCAAACATGACAACCTCCTCCTGCCCCCCCCCCCCCCTACACACAGGTGTTGTCCTATATCAGCTGGTGGTAAAAGGGTGTTGAGAACCCACATCACACAGCTCTCTGCACTCTTCTCAAACATGACAACCCCCCCCCCCCCCCCCTCCCTACACAAAAATGTAATCATATTTCAGCTGGTGGTAAAAGGGTGTTGTGAACCCACATCACACAGCTCTCTCCACTCTTCTTAAACGTGACAACCTCCCCCTGCCTCCACCCACCCTTACACACAGGTGTTTTCTTATATCAGCTGGTGGTAAAAGGGTGTTGTGAACCCACATCACACAGCTCTCTCCACTCTTCTCAAACATGTCAACCCCCCCCCCCCCCTGCCTCCTCCCCCCCTACACACAGGTGTAATCATATTTCAGCTGTTGGTAAAAGGGTGTTGTGAACCCACATCACACAGCTCTCTCCACTCTTCTAAAAAATGACAACCTCCCCCTGCCTCCACCCCCCCCCCCCCTCCCCTACACACAGGTGTAATCATATTTCAGCTAGTGGTGAAAGGGTGTTGTGAACCCACATCACACAGCTTTCTGCACTCTTCTCAAACGTGACAACCTCCCCCTGCCTCCACCCCCCCCCCCCCCCCTCTACACACAGGTGTTATCATATTTCAGCTGGTGGTAAAAGGGTGTTGTGAAACCACATCACACAGCTCTCTCCACTCTTCTCAAACGTGACAACTTCCCCCTGCCTCCACCCACCCCTACACACAGGTGTAATCATATTTCAGCTGGTGGTAAAAGGGTGTTGTGAACCCACATCACACAGCTCTCTCCACTCTTCTCAAACGTGACAACTTCCCCCTGCCTCCACCCACCCCTACACACAGGTGTAATCATATTTCAGCTGGTGGTAAAAGGGTGTTGTGCACCCATATCACACAGCTCTCTCCACTCTTCTCAAACGTGACAACCTCCCCCTGCCTCCTCCCCCCCCCCCCCCTACACACAGGTGTAATCATATTTCAGCTGGTGGTAAAAGGGTGTTGTGCACCCATATCACACAGCTCTCTCCACTCTTCTCAAACGTGACAACCTCCCGCTGCCTCCACCCACCCCTACACACAGGTGTAATCATATTTCAGCTGGTGGTAAAAGGGTGTTGTGAACCCACATCACACAGCTCTCTCCACTCTTCTCAAACATGAAAACCCCCACCCCCCCCCCCCCCCTACACAAAAATGTAATCATTTTTCAGCTGGTGGTAAAAGGGTGTTGTGAACCCACATCACACAGCTCTCTGCACTCTTCTCAAACATGAAAACCCCCACCCCCCCCCCCCCTACACAAAAATGTAATCATTTTTCAGCTGGTGGTAAAAGGGTGTTGTGAACCCACATCACACAGCTCTCTGCACTCTTCTCAAACATGAAAACCCCCACCCCCCCCCCCCCTACACAAAAATGTAATCATTTTTCAGCTGGTGGTAAAAGGGTGTTGTGAACCCACATCACACAGCTCTCTGCACTCTTCTCAAACATGACAACCTCCTCCTGCCCCCCCCCTACACACAGGTGTTGTCCTATATCAGCTGGTGGTAAAAGGGTGTTGAGAACCCACATCACACAGCTCTCTGCACTCTTCTCAAACATGACAACCCCCCCCCCCCTCCCTACACAAAAATGTAATCATATTTCAGCTGGTGGTAAAAGGGTGTTGTGAACCCACATCACACAGCTCTCTCCACTCTTCTTAAACGTGACAACCTCCCCCTGCCTCCACCCACCCTTACACACAGGTGTTTTCTTATATCAGCTGGTGGTAAAAGGGTGTTGTGAACCCACATCACACAGCTCTCTCCACTCTTCTCAAACATGAAAACCCCCACCCCCCCCCCTACACAAAAATGTAATCATTTTTCAGCTGGTGGTAAAAGGGTGTTGTGAACCCACATCACACAGCTCTCTCCACCCTTCTCAAACATGACAAACCCCCCCCCCCCTACACACAGGTATAATCATATTTCAGCTGGTGGTAAAAGGGTGTTGTGAACCCACATCACACAGCTCTCTCCACTCTTCTCAAACATGTCAACCCCCCCCCCCTGCCTCCTCCCCCCCTACACACAGGTGTAATCATATTTCAGCTGTTGGTAAAAGGGTGTTGTGAACCCACATCACACAGCTCTCTCCACTCTTCTAAAAAATGACAACCTCCCCCTGCCTCCACCCCCCCCCCCTCCCCTACACACAGGTGTAATCATATTTCAGCTAGTGGTGAAAGGGTGTTGTGAACCCACATCACACAGCTTTCTGCACTCTTCTCAAACGTGACAACCTCCCCCTGCCTCCACCCCCCCCCCCCCCTCTACACACAGGTGTTATCATATTTCAGCTGGTGGTAAAAGGGTGTTGTGAAACCACATCACACAGCTCTCTCCACTCTTCTCAAACGTGACAACTTCCCCCTGCCTCCACCCACCCCTACACACAGGTGTAATCATATTTCAGCTGGTGGTAAAAGGGTGTTGTGAACCCACATCACACAGCTCTCTCCACTCTTCTCAAACGTGACAACTTCCCCCTGCCTCCACCCACCCCTACACACAGGTGTAATCATATTTCAGCTGGTGGTAAAAGGGTGTTGTGCACCCATATCACACAGCTCTCTCCACTCTTCTCAAACGTGACAACCTCCCCCTGCCTCCTCCCCCCCCCCCCCTACACACAGGTGTAATCATATTTCAGCTGGTGGTAAAAGGGTGTTGTGCACCCATATCACACAGCTCTCTCCACTCTTCTCAAACGTGACAACCTCCCGCTGCCTCCACCCACCCCTACACACAGGTGTAATCATATTTCAGCTGGTGGTAAAAGGGTGTTGTGAACCCACATCACACAGCTCTCTCCACTCTTCTCAAACATGAAAACCCCCACCCCCCCCCCCCCCATCACAAAAATGTAATCATTTTTCAGCTGGTGGTAAAAGGGTGTTGTGAACCCACATCACACAGCTCTCTGCACTCTTCTCAAACATGAAAACCCCCACCCCCCCCCCCCTACACAAAAATGTAATCATTTTTCAGCTGGTGGTAAAAGGGTGTTGTGAACCCACATCACACAGCTCTCTGCACTCTTCTCAAACATGAAAACCCCCACCCCCCCCCCCTACACAAAAATGTAATCATTTTTCAGCTGGTGGTAAAAGGGTGTTGTGAACCCACATCACACAGCTCTCTGCACTCTTCTCAAACATGACAACCTCCTCCTGCCCCCCCCCCCCCCCTACACACAGGTGTTGTCCTATATCAGCTGGTGGTAAAAGGGTGTTGAGAACCCACATCACACAGCTCTCTGCACTCTTCTCAAACATGACAACCCCCCCCCCCCTCCCTACACAAAAATGTAATCATATTTCAGCTGGTGGTAAAAGGGTGTTGTGAACCCACATCACACAGCTCTCTCCACTCTTCTTAAACGTGACAACCTCCCCCTGCCTCCACCCACCCTTACACACAGGTGTTTTCTTATATCAGCTGGTGGTAAAAGGGTGTTGTGAACCCACATCACACAGCTCTCTCCACTCTTCTCAAACATGAAAACCCCCACCCCCCCCCCCCCTACACAAAAATGTAATCATTTTTCAGCTGGTGGTAAAAGGGTGTTGTGAACCCACATCACACAGCTCTCTCCACCCTTCTCAAACATGACAAACCCCCCCCCCCCCCCCTACACACAGGTATAATCATATTTCAGCTGGTGGTAAAAGGGTGTTGTGAACCCACATCACACAGCTCTCTCCACTCTTCTCAAACATGTCAACCCCCCCCCCCCCCTGCCTCCTCCCCCCCTACACACAGGTGTAATCATATTTCAGCTGTTGGTAAAAGGGTGTTGTGAACCCACATCACACAGCTCTCTCCACTCTTCTAAAAAATGACAACCTCCCCCTGCCTCCACCCCCCCCCCCCTCCCCTACACACAGGTGTAATCATATTTCAGCTAGTGGTGAAAGGGTGTTGTGAACCCACATCACACAGCTTTCTGCACTCTTCTCAAACGTGACAACCTCCCCCTGCCTCCACCCCCCCCCCCCTCTACACACAGGTGTTATCATATTTCAGCTGGTGGTAAAAGGGTGTTGTGAAACCACATCACACAGCTCTCTCCACTCTTCTCAAACGTGACAACTTCCCCCTGCCTCCACCCACCCCTACACACAGGTGTAATCATATTTCAGCTGGTGGTAAAAGGGTGTTGTGAACCCACATCACACAGCTCTCTCCACTCTTCTCAAACGTGACAACTTCCCCCTGCCTCCACCCACCCCTACACACAGGTGTAATCATATTTCAGCTGGTGGTAAAAGGGTGTTGTGCACCCATATCACACAGCTCTCTCCACTCTTCTCAAACGTGACAACCTCCCCCTGCCTCCTCCCCCCCCCCCCCCCCTACACACAGGTGTAATCATATTTCAGCTGGTGGTAAAAGGGTGTTGTGCACCCATATCACACAGCTCTCTCCACTCTTCTCAAACGTGACAACCTCCCGCTGCCTCCACCCACCCCTACACACAGGTGTAATCATATTTCAGCTGGTGGTAAAAGGGTGTTGTGAACCCACATCACACAGCTCTCTCCACTCTTCTCAAACATGAAAACCCCCACCCCCCCCCCTACACAAAAATGTAATTATTTTTCAGCTGGTGGTAAAAGGGTGTTGTGAACCCACATCACACAGCTCTCTGCACTTTCTCAAACGTGACAACCTGCCCCTGCCTTCACCCCCCCCCCCCCCTACACACAGGTGTAATCATATTTCAGCTGGTGGTAAAAGGGTGTTGTGAACCCACATCACACTGCTCTCTGCACTCTTCTCAAACATGACAACCTCCTCCTGCCCCCCCCCCTACACACAGGTGTTGTCTTATATCAGCTGGTGGTAAAAGGGTGTTGAGAACCCACATCACACAGCTCTCTGCACTCTTCTCAAACATGACAACCCCCCTGCCTCCTCCCCCCCCCCCCCTACACAAAAATGTAATCATTAAATTTAGCTGGTGGTAAGAGGGTGTTGTGAACCCACATCACACTGCTCTCTGCACTCTTCTCAAACATGACAACCTCCTCCTGCCCCCCCCCTACACACAGGTGTTGTCTTATATCAGCTGGTGGTAAAAGGGTGTTGAGAACCCACATCACACAGCTCTCTCCACTCTTCTTAAATGTGACAACCTCCCCCTGCCTCCACACACCCTTACACACAGGTGTTTTCTTATATCAGCTGGTGGTAAAAGGGTGTTGTGAACCCACATCACACAGCTCTCTCCACTCTTCTCAAACATGAAAACCCCCACCCCCCCCCCCCCCTACACAAAAATGTAATCATTTTTCAGCTGGTGGTAAAAGGGTGTTGTGAACCCACAACACACAGCTCTCTGCACTCTTCTCAAACATGACAACCCCCCCCCCCCCCCAGCCTCCTCCCCCCCCCCCCTACACACAGGTGTAATCATATTTCAGCTGGTGGTAAAAGGGTGTTGTGAACCCACATCACACAGCTCTCTCCACTCTTCTAAAAAATGACATATTTCAGCTGGTGGTAAAAGGGTGTTGTGAACCCACATCACACAACTCTCTCCACTCTTCTAAAAAATGACAACCTCCCCCTGCCTCCACCCCTTCCCCCTTACACACAGGTGTTTTCTTATATCAGCTGGTGGTAAAGGGGTGTTGCTAACCCACATCATACCGCTCTCTCCACTCTTCTCAAACATGACAACCTCCCCCTGCCTCCACCCCCCCCCCCCCTCCCCTACACACAGGTGTAATCATATTTCAGCTGGTGGTAAAAGGGTGTTGTGCACCCATATCACACAGCTCTCTCCACTCTTCTCAAACGTGACAACCTCCCCCTGCCTCCACCCACCCCTACACACAGGTGTAATCATATTTCAGCTGGTGGTAAAAGGGTGTTGTGAACCCACATCACACAGCTCTCTCCACTCTTCTCAAACATGACAACCCCCCCCCCCTGCCTCCTCCCCCCCCCCCCCTACACAAAAATGTAATCATTAAATTTAGCTGGTGGTAAGAGGGTGTTGTGAACCCACATCACACTGCTCTCTGCACTCTTCTCAAACATGACAACCTCCTCCTGCCCCCCCCCTACACACAGGTGTTGTCTTATATCACCTGGTGGTAAAAGGGTGTTGAAAACCCACATCACACAGCTCTCTCCACTCTTCTTAAATGTGACAACCTCCCCCTGCCTCCACACACCCTTACACACAGGTGTTTTCTTATATCAGCTGGTGGTAAAAGGGTGTTGTGAACCCACATCACACAGCTCTCTCCACTCTTCTCAAACATGAAAACCCCCACCCCCCCCCCCCTACACAAAAATGTAATCATTTTTCAGCTGGTGGTAAAAGGGTGTTGTGAACCCACAACACACAGCTCTCTGCACTCTTCTCAAACATGACAACCCCCCCCCCCCCCCCAGCCTCCTCCCCCCCCCCCCCCCCTACACACAGGTGTAATCATATTTCAGCTGGTGGTCAAAGGGTGTTGTGAACCCACATCACACAGCTCTCTCCACTCTTCTAAAAAATGACATATTTCAGCTGGTGGTAAAAGGGTGTTGTGAACCCACATCACACAACTCTCTCCACTCTTCTAAAAAATGACAACCTCCCCCTGCCTCCACCCCTTCCCCCTTACACACAGGTGTTTTCTTATATCAGCTGGTGGTAAAGGGGTGTTGCTAACCCACATCATACCGCTCTCTCCACTCTTCTCAAACATGACAACCTCCCCCTGCCTCCACCCCCCCCCCCTCCCCTACACACAGGTGTAATCATATTTCAGCTGGTGGTAAAAGGGTGTTGTGCACCCATATCACACAGCTCTCTCCACTCTTCTCAAACGTGACAACCTCCCCCTGCCTCCACCCACCCCTACACACAGGTGTAATCATATTTCAGCTGGTGGTAAAAGGGTGTTGTGAACCCACATCACACAGCTCTCTCCACTCTTCTCAAACATGAAAACCCCACCCCCCCCCCCCTACACAAAAATGTAATCATTTTTCAGCTGGTGGTAAAAGAATGTTGTGAACCCACAACACACAGCTCTCTCCACTCTTCTCAAACGTGACAACCTCCCCCTGCCTCCACCCACCCCTACACACAGGTGTAATCATATTTCAGCTGGTGGTAAAAGGGTGTTGTGAACCCACATCACACTGCTCTCTGCACTCTTCTCAAACATGACAACCTCCTCCTGCCCCCCATCCCCCCTACACACAGGTGTTGTCTTATATCAGCTGGTGGCAAAAGGGTGTTGAGAACCCACATCACACAGCTCTCTGCACTCTTCTCAAACATGACAACCCCCCCCCCCCCCCTCCCTACACAAAAATGTAATCATATTTCAGCTGGTGGTAAAAGGGTGTTGTGAACCCACATCACACAGCTCTCTCCACTCTTCTTAAACGTGACAACCCCCCCCTGCCTCCACCCAGCCTTACACACAGGTGTTTTCTTATATCAGCTGGTGGCAAAAGGGTGTTGTGAACCCACAACACACAGCTCTCTGCACTCTTCTCAAACATGACAACCCCCCCCCCCCCCCCTGCCTCCTCCCCCCCCCCCCTACACACAGGTGTAATCATATTTCAGCTGGTGGTAAACAACCCCCCCCCCCCCTGCCTCCTCCCCCCCCCTACACACAGGTGTAATCATATTTCAGCTGGTGGTAAAAGGGTGTTGTGAAACCACATCACACAGCTCTCTCCACTCTTCTCAAACGTGACAACCTCCGCCTGCCTCCACCCCTTCCCCCTTACACACAGGTGTTTTCTTATATCAGCTGGTGGTAAAGGGGTGTTGCTAACCCACATCATACCGCTCTCTCCACCCTTCTCAAACATGACAACCTCCCCCTGCCTCCACCCCCCCCCCCCCTCCCCTACACACAGGTGTAATCATATTTCAGCTGGTGGTAAAAGGGTGTTGTGCACCCATATCACACAGCTCTCTCCACTTTTCTCAAACGTGACAACCCCCACCCCCCACCCCTACACAAAAATGTAATCATTTTTCAGCTGGTGGTAAAAGGGTGTTGTGAACCCACATCACACAGCTCTCTGCACTTTCTCAAACGTGACAACCTCCCCCTGCCTTCACCCCCCCCCCCCTACACACAGGTGTAATCATATTTCAGCTGGTGGTAAAAGGGTGTTGTGAACCCACATCACACAGCTCTCTCCACTCTTCTCAAACGTGAGAACCTCCCCCTGCCTCCACCCCCCCCCCCTCTACACACAGGTGTCATATTTCAGCTGGTGCTAAAAGGGTGTTGAGAACCCACATCACACAGCTCTCTCCACTCTTCTCAAACATGACACATCCCCCTGCCTCCCCCCCCCCCCTTACACACAGGTGTTATCTTATATCAGCTGGTGGTAAAAAGGTGTTGTGAACCCACATCACACCGCTCTCTGCACTCTTCTCATACATGACAACCTCCTCCTGTCCCCCCCCCCCACCCCCCTACACACAGTCGTAATCATATTTCAGATGGTGGTAAAAGGGTGTTGTGAACCCACATCACACAGCTCTCTCCACTCTTCTCAAACATGACACATCCCCCTGCCTCCACCCCCCCCCCCCACCCCCCTACACACAGGTGTAATCATATTTCAGATGGTGGTAAAAGGGTGTTGTGAACCCACATCACACCGCTCTCTACACTCTTCTCAAACATGAAAACCTCCTCCTGCCTCCCCCTTACACACAGGTGTTATCTTATATCAGCTGGTGGTAAAAGGGTGTTGTGAACCCACATCACACCGCTCTCTCCACTCTTCTTATACATGACAACCTCCTCCTGCCCCCCCCCCACCCCCTACACACAGGTGTTATCTTATATCAGCTGGTGGTAAAAGGGTGTTGTGAACCCACATCACACAGCTCTCTCCACTCTTCTCAAACATGACACATCCCCCTGCCCCCCCCCCCTCCCCTACACAGGTGTAATCGTATATCAGCTGGTGGTAAAAGGGTGTTGTGAACCCACATCACACCACTCTCTGCACTCTTCTCATACTTGACAACCTCCTCCTGCCCCCCCCCCCCCTACACACAGGTGTTATCTTATATCAGCCGGTGGTAAAAGGGTGTTGTGCACCCATATCACACAGCTCTCTCCACTCTTCTCAAACGTGACAACCTCCCCCTGCCTCCACCCACCCCTACACACAGGTGTAATCATATTTCAGCTGGTGGTAAAAGGGTGTTGTGAACCCACATCACACAGCTCTCTCCACTCTTCTCAAACATGAAAACCCCACCCCCCCCCCCCCCCCTACACAAAAATGTAATCATTTTTCAGCTGGTGGTAAAAGAATGTTGTGAACCCACATCACACAGCTCTCTCCACTCTTCTAAAAAATGACATATTTCAGCTGGTGGTAAAAGGGTGTTGTGAACCCACATCACACAACTCTCTCCACTCTTCTAAAAAATGACAACCTCCCCCTGCCTCCACCCCTTCCCCCTTACACACAGGTGTTTTCTTATATCAGCTGGTGGTAAAGGGGTGTTGCTAACCCACATCATACCGCTCTCTCCACTCTTCTCAAACATGACAACCTCCCCCTGCCTCCACCCCCCCCCCTCCCCTACACACAGGTGTAATCATATTTCAGCTGGTGGTAAAAGGGTGTTGTGCACCCATATCACACAGCTCTCTCCACTCTTCTCAAACGTGACAACCTCCCCCTGCCTCCACCCACCCCTACACACAGGTGTAATCATATTTCAGCTGGTGGTAAAAGGGTGTTGTGAACCCACATCACACAGCTCTCTCCACTCTTCTCAAACATGACAACCCCCCCCCCCCTGCCTCCTCCCCCCCCCCCCTACACAAAAATGTAATCATTAAATTTAGCTGGTGGTAAGAGGGTGTTGTGAACCCACATCACACTGCTCTCTGCACTCTTCTCAAACATAACAACCTCCTCCTGCCCCCCCCCCCCCTACACACAGGTGTTGTCTTATATCACCTGGTGGTAAAAGGGTGTTGAAAACCCACATCACACAGCTCTCTCCACTCTTCTTAAATGTGACAACCTCCCCCTGCCTCCACACACCCTTACACACAGGTGTTTTCTTATATCAGCTGGTGGTAAAAGGGTGTTGTGAACCCACATCACACAGCTCTCTCCACTCTTCTCAAACATGAAAACCCCCACCCCCCCCCCCCCTACACAAAAATGTAATCATTTTTCAGCTGGTGGTAAAAGGGTGTTGTGAACCCACAACACACAGCTCTCTGCACTCTTCTCAAACATGACAACCCCCCCCCCCCCCCAGCCTCCTCCCCCCCCCCCCCCTACACACAGGTGTAATCATATTTCAGCTGGTGGTCAAAGGGTGTTGTGAACCCACATCACACAGCTCTCTCCACTCTTCTAAAAAATGACATATTTCAGCTGGTGGTAAAAGGGTGTTGTGAACCCACATCACACAACTCTCTCCACTCTTCTAAAAAATGACAACCTCCCCCTGCCTCCACCCCTTCCCCCTTACACACAGGTGTTTTCTTATATCAGCTGGTGGTAAAGGGGTGTTGCTAACCCACATCATACCGCTCTCTCCACTCTTCTCAAACATGACAACCTCCCCCTGCCTCCACCCCCCCCCCCTCCCCTACACACAGGTGTAATCATATTTCAGCTGGTGGTAAAAGGGTGTTGTGCACCCATATCACACAGCTCTCTCCACTCTTCTCAAACGTGACAACCTCCCCCTGCCTCCACCCACCCCTACACACAGGTGTAATCATATTTCAGCTGGTGGTAAAAGGGTGTTGTGAACCCACATCACACAGCTCTCTCCACTCTTCTCAAACATGAAAACCCCACCCCCCCCCCCCCCCCCCTACACAAAAATGTAATCATTTTTCAGCTGGTGGTAAAAGAATGTTGTGAACCCACAACACACAGCTCTCTCCACTCTTCTCAAACGTGACAACCTCCCCCTGCCTCCACCCACCCCTACACACAGGTGTAATCATATTTCAGCTGGTGGTAAAAGGGTGTTGTGAACCCACATCACACTGCTCTCTGCACTCTTCTCAAACATGACAACCTCCTCCTGCCCCCCATCCCCCCTACACACAGGTGTTGTCTTATATCAGCTGGTGGCAAAAGGGTGTTGAGAACCCACATCACACAGCTCTCTGCACTCTTCTCAAACATGACAACCCCCCCCCCCCCTCCCTACACAAAAATGTAATCATATTTCAGCTGGTGGTAAAAGGGTGTTGTGAACCCACATCACACAGCTCTCTCCACTCTTCTTAAACGTGACAACCTCCCCCTGCCTCCACCCAGCCTTACACACAGGTGTTTTCTTATATCAGCTGGTGGCAAAAGGGTGTTGTGAACCCACAACACACAGCTCTCTGCACTCTTCTCAAACATGACAACCCCCCCCCCCCTGCCTCCTCCCCCCCCCCCTACACACAGGTGTAATCATATTTCAGCTGGTGGTAAACAACCCCCCCCCCCCTGCCTCCTCCCCCCCCCCTACACACAGGTGTAATCATATTTCAGCTGGTGGTAAAAGGGTGTTGTGAAACCACATCACACAGCTCTCTCCACTCTTCTCAAACGTGACAACCTCCGCCTGCCTCCACCCCTTCCCCCTTACACACAGGTGTTTTCTTATATCAGCTGGTGGTAAAGGGGTGTTGCTAACCCACATCATACCGCTCTCTCCACCCTTCTCAAACATGACAACCTCCCCCTGCCTCCACCCCCCCCCCCCTCCCCTACACACAGGTGTAATCATATTTCAGCTGGTGGTAAAAGGGTGTTGTGCACCCATATCACACAGCTCTCTCCACTTTTCTCAAACGTGACAACCCCCACCCCCCACCCCTACACAAAAATGTAATCATTTTTCAGCTGGTGGTAAAAGGGTGTTGTGAACCCACATCACACAGCTCTCTGCACTTTCTCAAACGTGACAACCTCCCCCTGCCTTCACCCCCCCCCCCCCCCCCCTACACACAGGTGTAATCATATTTCAGCTGGTGGTAAAAGGGTGTTGTGAACCCACATCACACAGCTCTCTCCACTCTTCTCAAACGTGAGAACCTCCCCCTGCCTCCACCCCCCCCCCCTCTACACACAGGTGTCATATTTCAGCTGGTGCTAAAAGGGTGTTAAGAACCCACATCACACAGCTCTCTCCACTCTTCTCAAACATGACACATCCCCCTGCCTCCCCCCCCCCCCTTACACACAGGTGTTATCTTATATCAGCTGGTGGTAAAAAGGTGTTGTGAACCCACATCACACCGCTCTCTGCACTCTTCTCATACATGACAACCTCCTCCTGTCCCCCCCCCCCCCCCCACCCCCCTACACACAGTCGTAATCATATTTCAGATGGTGGTAAAAGGGTGTTGTGAACCCACATCACACAGCTCTCTCCACTCTTCTCAAACATGACACATCCCCCTGCCTCCACCCCCCCACCCCCCTACACACAGGTGTAATCATATTTCAGATGGTGGTAAAAGGGTGTTGTGAACCCACATCACACCGCTCTCTACACTCTTCTCAAACATGAAAACCTCCTCCTGCCTCCCCCTTACACACAGGTGTTATCTTATATCAGCTGGTGGTAAAAGGGTGTTGTGAACCCACATCACACCGCTCTCTCCACTCTTCTTATACATGACAACCTCCTCCTGCCCCCCCCCACCCCCTACACACAGGTGTTATCTTATATCAGCTGGTGGTAAAAGGGTGTTGTGAACCCACATCACACAGCTCTCTCCACTCTTCTCAAACATGACACATCCCCCTGCCCCCCCCCCCCTCCCCTACACAGGTGTAATCGTATATCAGCTGGTGGTAAAAGGGTGTTGTGAACCCACATCACACCACTCTCTGCACTCTTCTCATACTTGACAACCTCCTCCTGCCCCCCCCCCCTACACACAGGTGTTATCTTATATCAGCCGGTGGTAAAAGGGTGTTGTGCACCCATATCACACAGCTCTCTCCACTCTTCTCAAACGTGACAACCTCCCCCTGCCTCCACCCACCCCTACACACAGGTGTAATCATATTTCAGCTGGTGGTAAAAGGGTGTTGTGAACCCACATCACACAGCTCTCTCCACTCTTCTCAAACATGAAAACCCCACCCCCCCCCCCCTACACAAAAATGTAATCATTTTTCAGCTGGTGGTAAAAGAATGTTGTGAACCCACAACACACAGCTCTCTCCACTCTTCTCAAACGTGACAACCTCCCCCTGCCTCCACCCACCCCTACACACAGGTGTAATCATATTTCAGCTGGTGGTAAAAGGGTGTTGTGAACCCACATCACACTGCTCTCTGCACTCTTCTCAAACATGACAACCTCCTCCTGCCCCCCATCCCCCCTACACACAGGTGTTGTCTTATATCAGCTGGTGGCAAAAGGGTGTTGAGAACCCACATCACACAGCTCTCTGCACTCTTCTCAAACATGACAACCCCCCCCCCCCCTCCCTACACAAAAATGTAATCATATTTCAGCTGGTGGTAAAAGGGTGTTGTGAACCCACATCACACAGCTCTCTCCACTCTTCTTAAACGTGACAACCTCCCCCTGCCTCCACCCAGCCTTACACACAGGTGTTTTCTTATATCAGCTGGTGGCAAAAGGGTGTTGTGAACCCACAACACACAGCTCTCTGCACTCTTCTCAAACATGACAACCCCCCCCCCCCCCTGCCTCCTCCCCCCCCCCCCCCCCTACACACAGGTGTAATCATATTTCAGCTGGTGGTAAACAACCCCCCCCCCCCCCTGCCTCCTCCCCCCCCCTACACACAGGTGTAATCATATTTCAGCTGGTGGTAAAAGGGTGTTGTGAAACCACATCACACAGCTCTCTCCACTCTTCTCAAACGTGACAACCTCCGCCTGCCTCCACCCCTTCCCCCTTACACACAGGTGTTTTCTTATATCAGCTGGTGGTAAAGGGGTGTTGCTAACCCACATCATACCGCTCTCTCCACCCTTCTCAAACATGACAACCTCCCCCTGCCTCCACCCCCCCCTCCCCTACACACAGGTGTAATCATATTTCAGCTGGTGGTAAAAGGGTGTTGTGCACCCATATCACACAGCTCTCTCCACTCTTCTCAAACGTGACAACCCCCACCCCCCCCCCCCCTACACAAAAATGTAATCATTTTTCAGCTGGTGGTAAAAGGGTGTTGTGAACCCACATCACACAGCTCTCTGCACTTTCTCAAACGTGACAACCTCCCCCTGCCTTCACCCCCCCCCCCCCTACACACAGGTGTAATCATATTTCAGCTGGTGGTAAAAGGGTGTTGTGAACCCACATCACACAGCTCTCTCCACTCTTCTCAAACGTGAGAACCTCCCCCTGCCTCCACCCCCCCCCCCCCCCCCTCTACACACAGGTGTCATATTTCAGCTGGTGCTAAAAGGGTGTTGAGAACCCACATCACACAGCTCTCTCCACTCTTCTCAAACATGACACATCCCCCTGCCTCCCCCCCCCCCCTTACACACAGGTGTTATCTTATATCAGCTGGTGGTAAAAAGGTGTTGTGAACCCACATCACACCGCTCTCTGCACTCTTCTCATACATGACAACCTCCTCCTGTCCCCCCCCCCCCCCACCCCCCTACACACAGTCGTAATCATATTTCAGATGGTGGTAAAAGGGTGTTGTGAACCCACATCACACAGCTCTCTCCACTCTTCTCAAACATGACACATCCCCCTGCCTCCACCCCCCCCCCCCACCCCCCTACACACAGGTGTAATCATATTTCAGATGGTGGTAAAAGGGTGTTGTGAACCCACATCACACCGCTCTCTACACTCTTCTCAAACATGAAAACCTCCTCCTGCCTCCCCCTTACACACAGGTGTTATCTTATATCAGCTGGTGGTAAAAGGGTGTTGTGAACCCACATCACACCGCTCTCTCCACTCTTCTTATACATGACAACCTCCTCCTGCCCCCCCCCCCCACCCCCTACACACAGGTGTTATCTTATATCAGCTGGTGGTAAAAGGGTGTTGTGAACCCACATCACACAGCTCTCTCCACTCTTCTCAAACATGACACATCCCCCTGCCCCCCCCTCCCCTACACAGGTGTAATCGTATATCAGCTGGTGGTAAAAGGGTGTTGTGAACCCACATCACACCACTCTCTGCACTCTTCTCATACTTGACAACCTCCTCCTGCCCCCCCCCCCCCCCCTACACACAGGTGTTATCTTATATCAGCCGGTGGTAAAAGGTGTTGTGAACCCACATCACACAGCTCTCTTCACTCTTCTCAAACATGACAACCCCCCCCCCCCCCTCCCAGCCTCCCTGCCTCCCTGCAACCAACATCATTCCCCCCTTTCGAGTAAGAAAATTGGGACAAAATTGGGAAAAAATAGGGCAAAACATGGAAGAATAGAGAAAATAAGACGGAAATCTGGAAAATCAGGATAACATAGGGAAGAAAGAAAAAAATTGGTAAAAAAAAAAAATATATATATATATATATATGATTTTTTTTTTTTTTTTTTTTAAATCTGGAAGAAAGAAAAAAAGAAGTATATATGATTTTTTTTTTTTTTTTTAAATCTGGAAGAAAGAAAAAATCGGGAAAAAATCGGGAAAAATATAAAAAAATCTGGAAACCGATTTAAATCTGGTTTTTATCAGGCCTGACTATCTCGAGATTGCCAAATATCCAGCTATTTGAACTATCCTGATCGTAAACTATCCAGCTAATTTGCGTCTTCATCAGTAGCAATTAGAAGGATATTTGGTCAGGATTGTCATCTCAAGATATCTTGGGATAGTTTGCAAAAATATCCCACTATTTGGCAAAATATCCAGCTATTTGTCCCATGCGTCTTCACTAGACCGAAGATTCGCAATACGCGCTAACGCTGAGCAAAATATCTTGAGCTAATTTCTCAAGGTCGAGTTTCAAGTTTCGAGGTCGAATCTTGAAATAGTCAAGATGCGATTTGTTACTTCGGGATTGTTTCCCAAATCAGAAATAGCAGGCTATTTGGCAATCTCGAGATGATGAAGATGTGCCTAATGATAAAAAGATTCCTCCTCAAACCTTAGTCAAACTGCCAAAATGATTCCAAAGTAACAAATTTTCAATACAGTGGGATTGTTCTATAGATCTGTTGTCATTTTGTCTTCTTTAAAAAAAATGGAAAGTTTCACAGCCTAGATAGGAAATGTATTGTGATTTCAATGAATTCCTTTCTTTGAAGCTGTTTTTAGAGATTTTTTAGGGACATAGAAGAGCCAGGCAAGGAGAGAACCTCCTAAACACTTATGCAGCAAACAGTCATAAAAAGAAGTGAAATGAAATGAAGCAAATAAAGCTTAACCCCTTGCATTAAGCCTATGGGAATATGAGAATTCAGTAACTAATGGGTCAAAATTATCTTGACAGCATTTCAGTACAGAATATTTAAGAGAGTGTACATGAGTTACTAAAGACAGTTTTTATAAACACATTCCACTGAAATAGGACTACAATCTCTCTTTAACATTTCTTTCTCTCTCTTTCTCATAAAAAGAACCAGCACATGTTTTTAACTGCTGATGTGGACTGTTGAAATGCAATGATATAAAATTGCACATTAATTGAGTTCCAAAGCTGTATAATTTGACATTTGTTGCTTCTTTCTGTGGACTTTTATGCTGGCAGTAAAACCAAGAATGCTTTCTCTCTTTCTTATTCTTTCCCCTTTTTTCATCGCAATCCAGCGGGTTGGATGGTGCTGTGTATATATTTGTTAGATCGGGCCTAAGCTTTCTTATTTGGACTTTGTGAAAACATACGCGACCCCCGATACAAGAGGGGTCACCGTTGACAAATCCTGAAGAAACTGAGCTTGATTCGGAGTGTTTATAGTAAAATCAAATCAATAAACATTGCCAGATTATCAAACATACAAATGCAAACTATACCCAGCCTGGCTGTGTAAAGAGCGATTGATGTGAGAAGTTAAGACTCTCTGACAGCCCCCAGCTATCTGTCTTCAATAGTGGTAAAAAAATAAAAAAAGCACCATTGTTTAATAGAATCCTGTGTCTTGGGCATAATGCAACAGATTGGAATTGATGATTCCAGTTAGTTGTTTAAAGACAAAGTTGAGCTCTGGTCATGTATTTACACTGTAAAAGAAGCCATCTACAAGCTATTACAAATTTATCACCCTGTACATGTACCGTAGGAGGTTTAAGAATCATTAAAAAGACAAGAAACTGACTCAATTTTGCTAAAAAACACATGCACTGCACGCAGAAATGGTATACATGGGACTACACATCTACACATGGAATAAAAAGTTTGGTCCAAACTTTTTTTTCAGCTATTGTGTCTGCTATTTCCAATATGTGGGTATTCAAATAGTAATTTCAGCCTTGGTATCCATCAAACTGATGTATGAATGAATCAGAAGAATATAATTTTTCACCCTTACCAGAACTTACTTTTCTCTTTGAAAACAACTGAAACTATCTTTTGAAAATCCTTACACTTTACTCCCTTGAATGTAATGGGGTCATTGATTACTCTACCTCATTGCAATAAATGATGCACCCTCATTCTAACAATTTTCTCTGAGAGGCGGGATGTTTGAGGGGCCGACATCTTAAATGGTTTTCTGGGTCATCCCAAGATCTCTCTCCCAAATATAGATACTCAAGGGCACACAAATTCTCTTTCTATAACTACCTTCATTCCTCTTTCCTTTGCTCTCATTCCGTCATTTATTTTTTCATTATTTCTAGTTATCTTGACTTCTTTTGCTTTAGTTAGGGCAGTTTATTTTGATTTATTTTGACCTACATGTATTTGAGAGAAAAACTTTTGCAACTCTACTTGCACTTTATACTACATTTAAGTACCTCTGTCTATTTTGAAAGGGGAATTACGAATCTTTGCTCTTATCATCATCATTTAACAGAGCTACCAAGTATCACGCATTAGGCGTGACATCACGCATTTCGAGGGTCTGAAAATGCTCTTACGCACGACGCGCGCGCTAGATTTTGAAAAAACGCTATACCTTATACGTGTGTTATACCCTCGCACGCTCGCTCGCGAACCGAATCATGAAAATGTCACACATTGCCGATCTTTGAACTTGGCGTCTCTGATTTAACATGTTTTTCATTTCCTCTATGGCCTTTCCCAGTAGGAAAAATGTGTTGATGCCTTTTTTTTGGATATTGCCCATTTCTTCAAAGAGAGGGCCTACATGTACTACTTATAATTAACTAAAATTGCAGACGTACAGGTATGCAGATCTAAGGTAGATGATAACTTACTAATTTTTTTTGTCTAATTTAATTTTGCTCATTTTATACTGATATATCTTAAACATTAATCAAGCAATGTATTTTTTTAATTGAATTACTCCAAACCTTGTATCAAAATAAGATGACATTGTGATTTCTTTTAACCCTTTGCTTACTGGAACCTGGTGGTCCCTGTGTTAAGCCTATGGGACCTATACAATTCAGTAGTCAACAGGTTAACTTGCACACCCAATGCAGTCTGATTGCAGTTTTGTATCCTTTTTAATATGACCGTTAATACTCTGAGAAGCTACATGTAGGTCCAACTCGTTAACCTGATTTATACGTCTTTAACACACTGTCAGAACAACAATCAACACTAATTAAGTCATAGTGACTATACAGTAGATAGATTTAGGCTAAGATCAAACAGTTACAGTTACATGTAGTCTACAATTATAAGTGCACAGGTAAGATCTAGTAGGCCTACAGTCTACAGTGCTAGAAACTTCAGCCTAGCCAGTTAGGAGTAGGACTAGACTCTATATCATTATCAATGATCTCAGATTATGAAGAAAACTAACAAAGTGGGATCATCATCATCATCATCATCATCATCATCATCATCATCATATCATCGTCTGCTTCTTCGTTTTATATAACTCTGCCTCTTTCAACAGATCACTCCTATTAAAGTCAGATTATCGGCTTTATCGCACTCATAATTTAATGATCTAAATGTATTCTAAGCCGCTAATTTGTAGTGTAGTCTACCCAACTGTAGGCCCTATAGTATACTATAGGCCTACGCCCCCTAGATGTAAATCTTCTGAATCTTCTGAAATTGAAGTCAGCAGGGCGGTATTCCGTATGTCGCTAACTTGTATGGCAGGTGGTATATGCTAAAGCATGTTTCTAAAGTTCTAAACAGATCGGGCCAAGAGTAAGACAGACTGCTACTGTGCTACTGCTAGTCTGTAAATCACTAGAGTCTAGAGACTAGACCCCTAGATCTAGAGTAAAGGAGGGGTAGACCTAATCGACCGGTGACAGTTCACATCTACTAGTACTAAGTTACTTGTTGTTGGATCTACTACTCAGTATACCACTTACCAGCACTGGATCCAGCTGGAGTAACCAAACTGTCTGTGATCCGTCTGCAAATTTAGTATTGACTTGATGAACAGATGAATGTTGAATCTTCTTGATGAAGTTGCATTGAAATGCGCCGGCACAGATTTAAGTAAGACTTTCAAGTTTCAGGACAGTCATTAGTTGATATTCATGAACATTTTGAAGGCAACCTTTCAATCACCAAATCTACAGTCTTTACAGCTATCCGAAAATCACTTTCCTCCTTTAAAATTTCCGTTCCAAATCGCATTCTCAATCACGCAGGCCACGCAGCCTTTGACAGGTTTATGGTCTCCTCTGCCCTGCACTCTTCTAAACACGTAGGACTGAACATGACGATAACGTAAACACGCGTAGAGAAAGAGTGACTTCCAAGATCTTGAAGATCTGATGCAACAGGTTCTCTTTGTTTTTTCCCGCCGAACTCACCTGGACTTTTCGCTGGAGGAGTTCACATGACAGGTGAATGGTACACCCATAATTCAACCGTGTCACTAGCGCTGTCATAGACGTAGGCTTCGAAATTCGGGCATTTGTACTGATGATCAATCGGATGATAACAACATGATCACGACTTGATCATTGATCATGCACGTGACGATACTTAATCATACAAATACAAAAGATAAAGATTCTTACAATTAGATCACAACCGGCACCACCACCTGTCACAAACATTAAAGTGTAACCAATAAGAATTTCATTCCATTCATTTCTATACAAAATGTCTACTGAACTAAAATAGATCTACTTTGTTTTGTAACGGTTGATGTATAAACCGAAGAAAAAACTGCCTGAGGCATGCCTGATAAAGCAACACTGAGCATTGTCCAAATGAGATCGGACAGCTATGATAATCCCATATTGTTTGTTTTTTTTGGCCCCGAAGATTTGAAAATTGCATCCCATCCCCCCCCCCCCCCCCTTGAGCACCAGGGGAGGGGCTCGTTTTTTTTTTTTGTAAATACAATTAAAGGTAAATTAAAGGATCCGCCACTGCCGCAAACCCTCCTCCTTTGTTATACGAGCCTTTTCAGCATATTAAAGAGAAGGTTGAGTTCTGGGAAGAGGTGAAAAATAATTGTGAGCGTTACTCATTCTTATTATGCAAGTGTGGAAGAACATCAGATAAGACATGTTCCCTGAAAAGAATGGCTCTTCAAATGCCTTCATATTCTAAATATGCATGTAACATCGTAAAAATCGGGGGCCGGCTTTTTACGTCACGTGTTCGTGTAGTCCCATATACATCTTTCTGTGTACAGTGTTTGTAACTTTACCAAGACTTGGCCAAATTTCTTATTATTTTGATGATTCCAGAACCTTGCAATACACACAAATTCTTATATGCTAGATGATCATCCTTTTCTGGTCGGTTCCACACCGTTTCTTTCACAATGCAATCGCATGACCAGAACTCAACTTCATCTTTAAGTCCGGTGTGTAAAGTCAATACGGGTAGACGTTTTCTTTTGTTACGAGCCGGAGATTTTGGGAACACGCATGCGGTCCCTCCGTTCCCGGACTGGGGGGGGGGGGGGGGGCTGGGGTCCCTATTCATAATACGAGAAGAGGGTCGCTATTCATAATTCACATTGAAGGTCAAACTCTGAAGGACCGCTATTCATAATAAGAAATCGAGGTCGCTATTCATAATACGAGAAGAGGCGAATAGCGACCCTCTTCTTGTCATGACTTTATGAATAGTGACTCCCTTTTGGGTTTTATCGGTCCTTCAAGTGTAGGAAGTTCCGTGTTGTGAATAGCGGTCCTTTTGACCACAACCACCACCACCACCACCACCACCACCACCACCACCACCACCAAAAACAACGGTCATCATCATCATCACGCCGCAATGCACCACCACCACCATGCATCACCACCACCACCACCATCATCATCATCATTATCGCAATCTCAATAATTATCATCATCACTTTAATTGTTTGTTGCTTTGTTTTTATTTTCTGGGGGGGGGGCGCAAGAGACAGGCCATTTCTGGGTTAATGACCGACTTGTACTCAACGTCAATGACAATTTATATGCAAATATGCGAAGTGTTCAATAAGCGAAAAATATCATAAATCTGATATAGACGATGTGTGACTTAGGCCTACAGTTCGTACCAAATGAAAAACGAATTGAAATGGTTGTTTACTTTGCGTTAACTTTATTACAGTAATAATTTTTTTTATGATTAACGAAGAATAAATCATATCGAAGAATGCGGATTTCAAAGGAAGTGATAAAATCGAGAATATTATTATGAACAAGGCGAACGTAAATACTTGGCCCAGTTTTAATAAGAATTAGTAGCAGTTTGTAGTTGCATTTTGATTTTCAATTTGTTGTGATAGAAATCGTTTATGGCCTAAATTCCTCATTTTCTTTGTCTCTCTTTCTCTCTCTCCTTCCCTTCCTCTCTCTCTCTCTCACTATGTCTATCTCTTTCATTATCTCTCTCTCCCTTCCATATTCTATCTCTCTCTCATTCTCTCTCTTTCTTTCCTTCTCTCATTCTCTCTCTCTCTCTCTCTCTCCCTCCTTTTCTATCTCTCTCTCCACAGTTCACGTTCTCTCTCGTTAAACAGTGTTCTCCAAGTATTTTTTTAAGTTATAAATTTCAGCTCAATTTACAGTTAATGCCCCCCCCCCCCCCCCCTCCTCTCGCCCCTTGACAATGAAATTGTTGGGTATAGCCTGCACATGAAGCTTACGTTAAGCCCATATAAAAAAAAACATACAACTTTTAGTGTCGAATAAAATATTTCCCGCCAAAAATTGCTTCCAATGGCGCGAAGTCCCGTGATACAATAAATATAGGGGGGGGGGGGGGGGCTCTATTCAGAGAGCGCGAAATATGATCATAAATTACATTGTAGTAGATGCGAGGTTAAAGTTCATCATTCAGTTATTAACCGCCATTATCTACGTCACCATACCTGGATTTTTGCTGTTATTTTTTTCTTCTGAAGCTCTGTTTTATTTTGTTAAATACACGATCGAACTTTTGATTTAGATAAGGGGAAAATATGATGTGACATAAAGGGGCTGGCTTGCAGCAAGCCGTCGGGTGGCTATGATTTACGACCAGATTGCGTATTTGGTCGTAAACTTACGACTGGTCCGATTACACAATGTCAAAGGTCACCACGGGGCCAAGGCCGTCGAAATATTGGGGGAACTTAAACGGGCTTCCATAAACAAGAATGCTAAAATCACAACACTTCGAAAAAGTTATGAATATGGGACAGAAAATATTTCACGACTTAGGCTAACTGTTTTTCTTGGGCAACGAATGGTAAACAATCTAATTTAGTGATTACAATTTCTACGATTCAAGTCATCTCAATTAAATGTTTTATTGTCCATGACACATCATTTATTCTGTTTACATGCAAGATACACGAGTGAAAACAAACTATTTCCTAACAAAATACATACACAAATATAAAACATGTACGATGAATTTTATTTTAAAAGTTTTATTTCAGGGACGGAGGAGGGATAAGGGAAGTAGGGTGGGAGTGAGAGAGACAGAGAGGGATATAGAGAAAGAGAGAGAGAGAGAGAGAGAGAGAGATGAGAGAGAAAGAGAGATAGAGAAGATACAGGACAATAATTATAGGCAGAACAAAGAGGGAGAAAGAGAGACAGACAGACAAACAAAGAGAGAGTAAAGAAGAAACATAGACAGACTGGAAAAACCTTGAGAAAGGCAGAGAGAGAGAGAGAGAGAGAGCATGAAGGGGAGACATACAGAGAGACAGAAAAACAGACAAAGCAAACAGGGAAAGGAGGGGGCGGTAGACACGGAGAGAGAGATGGAAAGAGAGTATAATATTATTTCAAAATCTATATTTCTGGAACTACATGTAGTTTGATAGCGACCAGGACTCCAACCAACGAGACAAACCAAGCCAGTCTACAGATGCCACCATAGTAGGGCTAACACGCACCCCCTCTGTGTGCCCCTCCCAACAATAACAACACAATCAACATGAAGCAATCACTCTTCATTTGGAGGAATTATGAATGGAATTATGATTGCCAGCTATCAAACCCAGACTTACGTTGTCACATGAAAAGCTTGACATCTTGGAGATTTTTTATTTTAAAGGTAAAGACCAGTTATGGTCATGCGATTGAATTGTGAAAGAAACGTTATGGAATCGATCAGAAAAGGTTGATCATCTAGCATCTAGCATCTGCAAGGTTCTGGAATCATCAAAATGATAAGAAATTTGGCCCATTCTTCGTAAAGTTACAAGCACTATACACAGAAAGATGTATATGGGACTACCCTATATCTCTCACAGGACCATGAGAGAAACAAATTTACCAAATATATGAATTAGTAGGCGGTTTCCCGGCAAATTTTTTATCATCATGTATTAGTCAAAACATATTCTTTCACATGATTGGTAATGAGAGCTTCCATTTCATTTTTTGAAATTGGGCGTTACCAATACTGGTCTTTACCTTTAAAGGAGCAAGAACTGAATCGGCTGACTAATGCCGTGGCACAGGAGGCTTCATTTCCACTACTGTATTTCCTATGCTATTGCTAATACTAATAGGAATTAGGAAATTAACGCAGGCGTCAGGAATTCAACGCAATATTTACAAACTTGTTCCTTTTTGCCCGTAGTACGCGAGGCGGTTTTTTTCTTTTACCTGTGTTCACCAAGCCTGTGACAACAATGGCCCATACACCAATTATTAAAAGCATTGATTGCACTTATTATTTGACCATCGCTTTTTTCTTACAATATCAATTTCAGACGACGCGTGAAAAGCCGCACCAGTCACTGACGCCGTCGTAGTCGCTTGACGCATGTCCGTCGCACGAATGGGATTCGCCATGATCAATGCGTTATCGTTAATGCTAATCAAACCTTTGAATTGTATTAAGGAATGCGTTAATAATAGTATTTGCACATTTTGGGGGCTTTATTAAATTCTTGTACGATGTCGCTCTAACATGGTGCGTCAAAGGTGGCGAAAGGCGTTGGCGCAGTCCTACGTCTATAGAGACGACGCCTCTTGAGCAATAAGCCTGAAGGAGGGGGACACACTGTACTGGATGCAAATACGCTTTCGTGTTATGCGACATTCATTTCCCTCGTTGCGTCAGAGAAACTTACTTTGAAGATTGATTTGAAATCAATATTAAATCAGATATGGGGATGAATTACACATGATTTTTACTAGAATTTAGCAACAAATTTATGTAGGCTCGCCTGATGTTGGTTTGGTTAACATACTGAATAATCTGCGCCTGAAGTTCTTGAATTTTTCTTTGATATTCAACCTCTGCAAAAAAAAAAAAAAAATTGTTTTACGACCAACATAATCTGTGCGAGTTCAAAACATTTAATTTAAGTATCGAACTGACTGATTTACTATTGGTGTTTAGCTAAATAAAACAATCGTGCATTTGATTGTTCGTTTTTGTTTTTGTTTTTGTTTTTTTTTTAATTTGGGGTGGCTTTTATTCGTGTGTCCCTTCCAACTCAACCACTCCCACACCCCCTGCCCCCCCCCCCCCCCCCCACACACACAAACGCACAAACACATACACCCGGGTTTTCTGTCTGTCTGTCTGTCTCTCGCTGTCTCTCTCTCTCCCTCTCTCTCTCTCTCTGTCTCTCTCTCTCTCTCTCTGTCTCTCTCTCCCTCTCTCCCAGGCTTTCTACTTTCTACTCTCTTCTGTTATGTTTCTGTAATTCTTCAAATTTACGTGACTGGCTGTCAAGACTGCGTCTCCGCATGACACCCTCAACGATAAACAGTGGAAGCGGTGTGAGTCAATCAGACCTCGTTTGTCAGAGTTTTGATTAGAATTAGGACTGCCGTGAGAGACTGGTTTTCTTGATGCTCTCCTACGCCGGTAGGAGACTGGTATCAGCAGGCGATGTTGGTCTAAAACGACCACCATCACAACTAAATTCTACCAAGTCTTTTGGTTCTATCGCGCTCGTAATCAATGCATCCCAAGCCCTACACCCCTCTTTCTAACTCTCTGCCCCTTTACTTTTCATTCCATTTTGACTATTTTTTTGTTTGCCTTAATTTTAATCATTTATCCATCTTTTTATATTCAACTTCTCAAACTACCACCACCACTCTTGGAAGATGAAAGATGCACTATTCCATCAACTCTTTGGTCCCACTGCTTTCGTAATCAAAGGATCCCAGTTCAGTTCAATTCACTTTATTCAACAATTTAACATTTAACAAAATTAATGTCCAAAGCATGCAATACAAATACAAATACAAAATAAATGGTTGTGGATGCGCCCTAAAAGCCATGGCTTAAATAAAACGGAGCATCCAATAGTTATATACAAATACATAATCATATAAAGTTAAACAAGGACAAAATAAACAAGCAACAACACAACAGTACATACTAATTTACAGGAAAACGACCACCATCAACTTTGTGGTCTTTTTGCCTGCGTCATCAGTGGATCTTGGACTAATTTAAACATTGCCAATACACCTCTATCCGTTTTTTTTTTCGTTTTTTTTTTGCTCAGTATCGGTATTATTACATCTCTTCATAATATTATGTGCACCACCATCTCCACCTCAACTACTACCACCACTACCACCACCACCACCACCACCACCACCACCACCACTACCACCACCACCATGACAGATGCACTCTTCAATCGACGTCTTGTTCCTGTTGTCTGCGTCATCAATCATGTAAATGGATATCAACCCCTATATACCTCTACACCCCTCCCCTCTCATTGGCTGTTTTCAACCACACTTAAATTGTTCATCTTTCATCCTCTGTCTATCCCCTTCTAGTTTTCTTTCATTTTGCTTAGCATAATAATCCGCTCAAAATACATATCCCTATATTCAAGTAGTTCCACTGCTTTCAGAATCGGCACCACCACCACTACCGCCACCATCACCATTATCACCACCACCACCACCACCACCACCACCACCACCACCACCACTGAAATTCGCATATATTTCTTTGTAATAAACGGTTAAACCACAATTGTTCTTGTTTCGAGCCATGACCGTTAGATCTAGTTTTGTTTTCCTTTTATTAATTTCGTTTTTGTTTTTGTTTAATTCTGTACGCCTTCATCTTCAAATTAAAATAACAAATTCTTATAAGTTCGTTTAGTTCAAATACTTCTTTTTTTAAACTATCACATGGATACACACACTTCCCGGTGACAATTAACCAGTTTTCCATTTTCCCAATCCTTTTGTTTTACATGTATCTGTTAACTTCGTGTGTCGGTTCGCGAAATAGGCGACGATCACGATGGCGTCTTTTCTCTTCTTTCCACTAACACTCTTTTCTCATATTTTTCAAAAATTGTACCCCCCCCCCCCCCCACTTTTCTACCATGCAGTGGCGTAGATACAGGAGGCACGCCCCCCTCCCCCCAATCGAATGGCAAAAAAGGAGAAAAAAAGAGAAAGAGAAAACAAGATGAAGAAAGATATAGGCTAGGTAAAAAGAAGGGAGAACGAGTACACCCTCTTCCACACATTCATCTATCTCAACGCTCTTGATATTTCGCATTTCATTCACTAACCCCAGCTCCCCCTCCCTTGATAAAAATGCCCCCTAAATAGCTGGGCCCAGGCTACGCCACTGCTACCCAGTCAAAACCATCACCAGTATAGCTGTCAGAGTTCCCATCAAGTCCTCCTTGTCTGACTGCTGGAGTAGGCCTACACTCATACAGGCCAGCAACCTCGAGTAAAGCTGACTTCAGCGGGCGACTGACTCATAACCTGAGGGGCGTCACCGGTACATTTTGAATGGAAGGGGTGGCATCACGATCTGCTGGTATTTCTATACACCCTCTCCCCTACCCCCCCCCCCCCCCCCAACCCCGCAAACACACACGAAATCATACTACATATCAGTTTGGTGGACGACTTTCTGAATTTTGTACATAAACCTGAAAATGTAAAGGGTAGGTTATTATTATTCATGAAACTGTTTAATTTGAACCAAACTTATTTTGAACAGACAGAATGATTTGAATTAAAAAGGAAGGTCAATATAAGCAAAAAAAATCGCCCTGCATTACACTCCACAATCACGTGACTTAATGCACTAAATGACACCCAGTCTGTACGTTTCTTCACTTGAAATAATCAAATTTATCGTGATTTTATACGCTACGCCCATTTTATTTTTAATATATTGGAGAATACATACGATGAGATTTTGTTCCTTCAGTATTCCAATATCAGATTCTTCATACAGATAACTCTGATTTTCTTGTCAATGTATGGCTGTGTGAGTGGGAAGGGCGACTAACAGGTTCCATTCCCAGAGGGCAACAACAATTATCCAAACATGTAATATTATTTCGACCCGGGAAACCAAACATTTATAGATTTAGGACCAGAAGGGGGCATGTTTGATGTAAAACAGGACCTGCGTGTACCAGTATGAAAGATAAGGGCTGGAGGTAAAAGGCCTCATTTATATGAAATATGCATATAATAAGATAATCGACGTAAAGAAGAACTAAACGAACGAATCTTTAGGCCTAGGAGTATCGTAGATGGGGTGCTTTCATGAAGACATAAATGTCAGAGCTTCACAACCATGTAGCCGATACATCGTGTAGGCAAACTTTGTGCATCCATCTATAATTTGAATATTTAGATAAACTCTAGCATTCATATTCTCTTTTTCTTGTTTAAAGTCAAAGTTAACATAGTTTAAAAGATAAAATAGAATCCAGCTTCCGTCTTCTCGACGTCTTCACAGAACAAAGACGTGCATTGCGTTTGTTATTACGATTCGACATTTAATCTCACTCTATCATACGGATATCAGGAAGCGAAACCAGATGATATTTATTTCAGAGACACCAAAATATGATAGTAACGATAACCGCAAAAGGGAATACATTGTGCGTCAAACCGATCCATAAAACGTTTCATCCATCTTTATTTGGACGGAATCATAAATGTTCTTGAGATTGGTTTTTATCTATGTGACGACTGCTCGTTTACGTCATATCTCGCGTCCATATCTGTCTGTCACTTTGAGACAGGACCGATCTGGGCAGGGGTGCGCTTCTGCACCCCTATACCACTACCAGAGCCTGATAATGTAACGAGAGGGACCACACAAAGTGGTAGCTTTTACCAAATGATGGGGTTGAATTGGGACATCAGGGTGGTATTATAATTTGACGTTATGAATGAAATTGGTAAGGAGCTGAGGCAAGAATTGATAAATTAGGTTAAACGAAGATTGGCAGTTGCAAGAAACTTTGACCCCCCCCCCCCGGACTTGTTCTATTCGGAGTCTGCATTAGGTTACTTGTAAGGGAGCTTATCTTTCATGTAAAAAGTTGTGGAACAACTTTCCACAATTCATGTCAGGCCTCAATGTTTTCATGTTCCCGGCTACGATGTCATCTAGAGAGTAATACTAATGCCAACAAAGACTAATGGAAAATAACTGACCAAGAACGTTAAATTTGTGAGACATTGTTGTAGAGCAAGCGCCATGAGCGCCCATCAACACCGGTGCTATATAACCCGTCATCAGCATTATCATCATCATCATCATCATCATCAATTACAGTAAGACTTATTTTTTGTGTCGCTCAAAAGTAACTTCGTCACAATTAGTTTAGATAAATAAGGCTGACCAGACACAAACCTATCTAATGGTTTGGGGATATAGGCCTTCTTGGTTGTGTAAAACTGTAATGCTCTCATATCACAAACTATCCATGTAATTATGAATAAAACTGTAAAGTGAGTATCTTGCAAACATGAAATGAGAAATTGTTAAAATAATTTATACTTTAAATTGAATTGAAAAAAAATAGAGAAATATATTAGTAATAATCGAGACAGAGCAAATGTCCCCGATCATTTAGAGCAACGCCTTTTGTTAACTTGGCAAGGGGGAGGTATGATGAAGGAGATGGGGGGGGGGGGGGGGGGGCGTCGGTATGGGTTGTCGATACGAAAAAATGATGTCCGCTTAACAGAGAGCAGTTAGTAATCAAATATCTATATACATAAATTGTTATGACATGTAAATTGAAAATATACATATCCTTTTAAACTACGTGTTATCAGTGTCTGTGATATGGTGTAATATTGAAGCCTTAACAAAAAATTGCGCTTCAAAATAAACATGAAGTGCCTTGACAAAGTAAAAAATCTTTGAATGACCGGTTATACCATACTCATTTCCCCAACAGACTGCAGTGTTATACAAAACCGTTAGGAAAACGAAAGATGAAATTTCGATTTCAAATCATAAATATCTTGATAATTCAGAATCTGAGGCAATGTTACCAAGTCACTTTTAAACAAGACATAGGTAGCGGATGTATAAACTAGTACGCAATTCGCCTCCTGTTACAAAATATTACGCCACGAATATATTTGATGTATGGTTCCTAGTGGATGGGGTGGATGGGTTGGGGGTGCAAGAGGGCTAACTCATACGTCATTTTCTCTTGACAAATATATGAATCGAACCACACAAAAAAAAACGAATTATAGGTTCCGGTTTCCTTTTCGCCCATGTTTGCTCAATTGCGAAGCGATTAGAGCGAAATGCGGCAAAGTCATAATGATGAATTGCCATCATTTTTCTTTTTCGGAGGGCAATCTTTGTTGAATAAACATCCTCTATATCCGTAGAGTAAACAAAGTTCCGCACTATTAATGGAGATGGATATCTTTGAAAATAATGCCACGAGATTGATCGGGCATACTTTGATTGACAAGTGCTTGACGACGGAATTTTAAAGGTACCCTTTAAAGATGAAGTTGAGTTCTGGTCATGCGATTGCATTGTGAAAGAAACGGTGTGAAATCGACCAGAAAAGGTTGATCATCTAGCATATACAAATTTGTGTGTATTGCAAGGTTCTGGAATCCTCAAAATGATAAGAAATGTGGCCAAGTCTTGGTAAAGTTACAAACACTGTACACAGAAAGATGTATATGGGACTACACGGACACGTGGCGTAAAAATCCTACCCTGGATTTTTACGATGTTACATGACATATTTAGAATATGAAGGCATTTGAAGAGCCATGCTTTTCGGGGAACATGTCTTATCTGAAGTTCTTCCACACTTGCATAATAAGAATGATAACGCTCACAAATTATTTTTCACCTCTTTCCAGAACTCAATCTTCTCTTTAACGGTTACATGTCGTTTTTCCAAAGGTTCGTAATTCCAAAGGTTCGTTATTCCTAAGGTTTCTTAATTCCAAAGGTTCATTATTCGAAAGATATGTATTCTCAATGATAATTCCAAAGGTTCGTTATTCCTAAGGTTTCTTAATTCCAAAGGTTCATTATTCCAAAGATATGTATTCTCAATGATATAGCCTACAATTCTTAGTCCGAAATGATAAAAGGTTCATAATCACGACAATGAATTTGGGTTCGTAATTTCGAAAATGAAATAACGTTCATTTTTCCAAAAGTGACAGAAAATGTTTTTTGGAATTACGAACTTTCTGAATAACGAATCCTTTAATTTCACTTGTGGAATTATGAACCCTATTTCATTTTCGAAAATATGAACCTCATGAATAAGGAGTGCCTCCTCTATTCAACAAAATAGTCAGGGAAAAAGTAGTTAAAGTAAATATTCGTAGAATATACGTGTTTGAGTTAAAAGGGACCTTTAAAAAAATCTATTAACAAATATTAAAAGATATCAAGAGGTAAATAAGGATTCAGGCAATATTACCATAAGTGCATCCGGTTTTACAAATTATTGTTTGATATCGAACAAATCTGCATACGAGAATTGATGCTAAATGATTCGCCGAATATAAGCGTTAAGCCGAGTGATGGCGCGATTCCGGACCGGTTCTCGGGATCGCGCCGTCACTAAGGATCGCGCTATCATTCGGCACAACGCTTATAGTTGGCAAATATTAAAACTAATAAAGTGGGTCCATGCAGAACTAGACTAGAATGGAGAGAGAAATAGATAAAGAACACTAGTCAGAGTGATGTAAGTTGAGTAATGGTGGAGATAGAAATTGAGAGAGAGAGAGAGGGGGGGGGGGTGTCGAGCGGCAAAGAAAAGGTATACATTATTGTTACAGCTTTACCCAAAGACCGGGTTATTTTGGTACACAATTCAGTTCACTTCAAATGATGTTGTTTCCAAAACCCAATCAAAGCACGAGCTCTCAGCCAAGGCCAGGGCGGGTGGGGGGGGGGGGGGCGTGGTTGTCCCCTTGGAATCTTAGTCATGAAATGACGAAAAATGATTAAACTTGGCATATTGATAGGGTATCTCATAACAAATAAGTCCATGGTATTTCATAGCTATGTCTCGATGGCTATTGCACAAAATCTGCGAAGTGACAATTATGCCTGGTGCAAAGTACATAATTTATGGGAAATTTTTCGTTTTGGCAGCGCGGTGATTTTCGACACTACGCATTACCCATTTGGTCGAACTTGTATTAATTTGGTATCACAAAGATAGGGGCAGAGTTGATTCTGCCCCCTGCCCTTTTAAGAGTTAAAAAATTTAAATAGCCTCCCCGGAGGTCCGGATTAACATGTCCCACAGTCCGGACTTTGGGAATCCCTGGTCTAGAGTAACATGCAGAATAATTGTTACTATTTCTTCCATCAACCGGTATACTGCACAAGAGCAAAACAAAGGTATTTGGCCATTAGGTGTATCATATGCATAACCACATATTATAGATTTCTGAATATAAATTGACATCAGATGTGTTTGCCACTTCATATTTAGTCTAATCCAAGCCCTAGTAGGACTATTAACTTAATACATGATCCATATATTCTAAAATCTAAGATGTGGACAGTAATGTATGGAACAAACTAGCCCGAAATTGAGTCAGACCGTTATTACTCGTTGGGGATCAAGTCATTGGTCCTGAGATTAATGGTAAGAAATTTCACCAGTTTATTCCAGAAAAAAGCGAGTCCTCTCAAATCCTCGGTCCAATGTAGGTAGGGTCTGCCGTCACTTAAATATAACCTTGCCAAGAATGGTATATCCTCATCAGGAAAGTCTTCGAGAAAGACCACGACTACGAATTCGGTGTTGGTGTCGCTCACATGGTCCATTGCGGTGCGGAGTTTGAGCATGAACCAGCGATCGTGTACGGCGGCTCTGCTGAGTAGAATGAGTGTTTTGTAACTATGGGTCACCACGTAGTCGACAGCGTCCAGATAGTGCATACCAATGACGAGGTCTTGATCACCGAAGACATTCCTCTGGAACTGTGGCAGCCTTTCTTCCAGAGCTGGTTGGAGTTGTTGACGAACCCATTCTTCGTCGTCATCGTAGAAGATGATATTCAAGTCAAACTCGTAGTCGTTGTGGTCCCGGGCGTCTCGCATCTCTTTATATCCAATTACCATTAGTTTCAAGAGAAAGAGTTTGTACTTCAACTGCCATCGGCATTGAAAAAGGACTATGACGATGACAACCAAGAAAATGCCAGCGAGAGGAGTCAAGCATACAAGAGCAATGTTGAGTCCACAAAGTTTCCTGGGATCAAAATCAAGGAAAGGTTTTCTGCGAAGAGGCTCTAAAGAGGCCGATGAGCAGACGGTTCTGTTCTCGTCAGTGACGTTAAGATGTCCACTCATCCATTCGCGTAACCATCGTAGATCGCAGTTACAGTTGATAGGGTTCAATGACAAATCGAAAGATAGAAGCGAAGATTCTATCGGTTCAAATGTCATTTGGTTGAGACGGGTTAATCTATTATTTGATAGCAAAAGAGTAGTCAGTTTAGGATTGTTCGAGAATAGTTGTTTATCGAGGTATGCCAAAAGGTTGTCATCCAGATTGATAATTGTCACTTGATCTAACATTGTGAATAAATCAAAATTAAGTTGTTGAATTACATTTCCACGTAAATTTAGCACCCGAAGCGATTCCAATCCCTTAAAAGCTAATGGATGAAGGCATGAAATATGACAGGCTTCTAAACTAAGGTTCTGAAGAGCAGAGAGTTGTTCGAAGATCGTAGCTGGAAAGAAAAGGTTTAATTTATTAAAGCTCAGATCCAAAGTAATAAGATTTGACAATCCGTCAAAAAGAGAGACATTCAGGCTCTTATCCCAGAGATTAATTATCTTCAGCCCCGATTTACGGATTTCCAAATCTACAAGGCCTTGTGAATCTTTGAAGGGTATTATTCCAGGTTGCATATAGATTCGGGTTATCATGTTATTCATGAAAAGGGTTGTTATGTTCGGGGCTACCAGTTGAAATTCGAAAAGACTGCAATCGTTCAAGGAGATGGTTTGAATTCCCGTCAGTTCCGAAAACGACGTGATGTTCAGAACATTAAGTTCATAGTTCAAGCTCAGATCTAACAGCTTTAGATTTCGCAAACCGAAAAATGCGAATTCTAATATTTCTGTCAAAGAAGTGCCGCGTAAGTGCAACTCATTCAAGTCCAGTGCCCATACGTCAGTATTTGGGTTTATACATTTCATTGCATTGAAGTTCAAGTTCAAAACTTTTAGCTCCCGCATGCCTTGAAAGAATACCGGTTCAACTGTGACGATTTTGTTTCGCGATAGATCAAGTTCCACGAGTCTTGTCAAGTTTGAGAACACGTATGGAGAGAGGGATTGGATTTGGTTAAACGATAGATCAAGTTCCATGAGTCTTGTCAAGTTTGAGAACACGTATGGAGAGAGGAATTGTATCTTGTCCCATCTTAATCTAAGCACGGTAAGAGAGCAATTACGCAAGTGACCAAAGAAATCTCGTGGCAAGAATGTGAAATTGGTCCAACTTATTTCGAGCTCCACTAATCCAGAGCGACAGATCCCGCGAAAAATATCCTTCAGTATTTCAGGTGTTAAAGTGTAGTATCCAAGGACCAGTGATCGGACACGCAACGATGAAATAACGCTCGGGTCTACTGATTTAATAGGATTCCAGGACAGATCCACATAATCACTTTGACATCCGAAGATGAAAGATTCTGCCGTGAGATGCTCGATTTTATTATGATACAACTGAACATTCTTTGCTCTGCCACAAAGGCTCATGTTAACGAAAGTAAGTTTGTTGCCGCTAAGGTCTATAGACTCTACAGACGGGCTCCATTTGAGAGTGTCGTTTGGAAGCAGTTTCAGATTCGAATCAGACAGACTCAAGATGGACAGGTTCTTAGACCACCTGAATAGGTCTGTAGCTGGGAGAACAAGATTAGGGTTGGATGATAGGTCTAAGTCATTCAATTCCTTTAGAGGGTAAAAGGATGCAGATTCTATCATTCTGATGTCGTTGTCGGAAAGATCCAAGACCTGGATCAAAGGGTATTTCTTGAAAGAAGAACTCAAGATGACAGTGATATTGTTGGACCCGACGTCCAGTTCTTTAATATCGTGTGGAAGATTCTGAGGGATGGAGTCCAACCCACGATCACGGCAATCACCTATCTTCTCCTCGGCATCATAATGACATATCATAGAAGAAGTAAACATGGCATCTTGGTGTATGGTTTGGATGAGCGTCGGTGTTAGAATACATACTACAACCAATGGCAGACAGCGTAGAAGAGGTGCTCGTCGTATGAATGCCATAATAACTGACTCCTGTCTGAAATAGAAATTGAAGATAATAAACTGCAGAAAACCAACTTCCACATCAACAATTTTAACCCTAACCACAGGCCCGTCACTGACCTTAACTCTATCACTAACCCGAATACATTCTACTGATGCTTAGTAACATATTCTTTACTTATGTCATGATAATTATTTCTCTCTCTAAAGCTTGAATTATATGCAATGGAATAATACTAAAGTTTAGAGTCATGGCAATGGGTGTTGTCTTTTTAGTCCAGGCAACAAAGGGCACAGTTTTAAGGATTGATTTAATTTGTGAAATAGAATATCTCTGCAACGAGCAACTCGTAATTGTTGAAGAAAAATATGATCTTGCTGCCTAGGAAGAAATTCGTAATTTAAAAAAAAAAAAAGATTTGTAGAATTACTGGGTAAATCTATAGAAGCAGTGTGCGATAATACAAGAATTTTAAGTGCAGGTATGTTGCGACAAATTTAAAAGTTCATTACCCTCGTGTAATTCCACGTCGTCCGCGTGGGCCTTGTACGTGGGCCACACCGCAAGGCCACCGTACGGGCCTCTAAGGGCCGCCTTAAGGCTGCCTATAAGGGCGTCCATGGAATTCCTGCGGTCGCCGCAATTTTGTTGGGTTCTGCAAAAGTCAATTGTAATTCATAATACCCTAGGACAGCCGCACGGGAAACGCAAGGCCACCTTACGCCCGACGTATGGTCGCCTTGGAACCGCTCTAAGTCATGGCTACGGCGTGTCATGAAAACAGCTATAACTCCGCGTTATAATCCTATGGCGACCCGTACGGCCTGTAAAGATAAGGATACGCCCTAGGGTAACCCTGAGGCCACCGCAGATTCTCTGCGATCGCCGCAAGTTTCTCTCGATTTCGGGGGCGTACACTCTTAATGTCAGCGAGTAAATTGTGCCGAGTAAAACAAGCTGAGTAACAAAATGAGCAATTCAGTACTCAAGCTGGAGTAAGAAGTCAATTTTAGTGGTACTCGTCATCCGAGTAATTTGTTACCTTCGATAAAGAGTAAATCAATGACTCAACATTGAGTAAGAACTTCGTTTGTGTCAATTTTGAGTAAACTACGGTTGGGTATTACGCGGCGGCAGGTGATAAATAACTCAACATTGATCTCTTACCCGAATTTACCTCGGGTGCGAGTGAAAGTTGGATTGATGGAAAGTGCAACTAGCTGTCAATATGCATGTGACACCTGTTCTACACATTTTTACATAATTGCAGCTGTATGTTCCTTTGTCTACCTAAGGAACTGTATATGTTGTCATATTTCATTGTCCGCCATGTGCATGTCTCGTGCATGCATGTGCGCGTGCAGAAAGATGCGAAAGAACTGAGATAGATGATTGTGACACATTGGGAAGAAATTCTGAGCTCATGGATCGAGCTTGGAAGAGCTCCAACCGACATCTAGGAAGGAACTGGCTTGGACTTTTTTTCTGGCCTCCTTCAGAGGAAGGAGCCCACTGTTTTTGTTGGTGCTTTGAGGAGCACCGAGGAAGCCAGGACAGTGTTATGTAGTTCTCGAGAGAAGCCCCTATTCATGCTCTTTATTGACAGCAGCAGTTGACTACTGCTACAAGATGTTTCAAGTACTACAGCTGGATTACCCTGCCCAGGCAGCTGTCATATGGGACTTCTTTGATCGTCTCATTTATGGAATTCGTACCAAGGATCTTATTAAACCATGGACCCTAGTACAGATGGACTAATAATGAGAGTCTTTCTTTGATGAGAGTACTCTGAGTTTTCACTGTGATTCAAACTGATTTGGGAAATTAATGTCCACAAATTATGTTACTGAATTTAAAATGTTGACTTTATGTTATTTGCATAGTGTGTGAGTGAAGAACTTCAAATCAATTCTTAATTTAGAAATCAGGCAAAATTATGGTTTATATTCTCTATTGACAAATAATGGTTACTTAACAGCTGTTAAAAAAGAACAATATTAATCAGCGGTTTAGTTAAACCCTTAGTCAAAAAGTTTAAACCCTAGTTGAATCCACCTTTGTTTTAGTCAGTATTGAGTAAAAACATGTACTTAACTTAGTACATGTTTTTACTCAATATTGATTGAGCAACTAAGCGTTACCCAGATAACATCATACTCAATATTTGAGCAAAAAACTGCTCAAACAATTTGAGTCAAAACATGTACTCATTAATTGAGTAAAATTTGGCTCAACTCATGAGCAGTTTCTTACTCGACATGAGTTGATTACGTTTCTACCCAGTACTGAGTAAAAAAGGGAACCGCTCAACAAAGGAGTAAATATTGAGTAAAGGTTGACTCATTCAAACTGAGTAGAGATTTAGTCTTTTATTGAGTAATATTTTTACTCAACAGATGAGTAGATTTGTTACTCGACACATGCTGAGTAAAGTTTACTCAAAAGTCGGGTGGTTCCCTTTTGACTACTCAAAAGAGTAACATTTGTACTCAAATTGAGCAGTTTTTTTTTAGAGTGTACGGCCGCCGCATTCTAGCCGTAGAGCAAACGTGACCTAGGCATAAGAAGCAATCGTAAGAAAATAAGAATCAATCGTTTGAAAATAAGAATCAATCGATCGTTTCAATTTTTCATTGTCAGAGTTTGCTTCACCTCTATATTTACCTCAACTTTACGAAAGATCAAAACAGTATTCCAAAGAAGGTCTTCTGCGGATTCAGAGAATCTGGCAATAACGGCTGTCTTGGTTTGGAGAAGAATCAATGTACAAATCTGCGATAAGAGCTTCACGAAAGCGCACTAATGTTACGCCCTGTTAAAAGCATCTTTGATGAATGCTTCAGTTTAGGTTTGAGAGCAAAAAATAATATTTTAATTCAGGCAGCACATTTCCTGAAATCAAAATATCCTATTTCCGCTGGAAAGTGAAACTGTATACTTTACTAAATTCCTAATCATTCATATTGTTGCCTAGTACACTTATAGTTTGAACATAAAGTAAACTTTCGGAAAAAACCGAGGCAATCTAGAATCATTCTCCATTATTGAATATCTCGATTTCTATACAAAAATTGTACCCGAGTTTGGTAGCTTCTAACTAAAAAGTTATAACCTATGTGACATTGAATCATTTGTCATGGTAAAGGGTAACTAATACGCTGTTTAATCATGTCATATTCATAATTGTGCTACCACGGATGATTGAGCAGCAGGCTTTTCAAAAAGTTTTATCAAAATCGTCTTGTACCAAGTTTCGGCTGAAGCAATTAATTTGAGTCAAAAGCCAATGTTTGTATTATCTCATTCCAAAACAATAATACTGCTTACATATTTGCATGGGCTATCGGGTAGTTGAAAAGAAAAGGTGTTAATATCAACTCGAACTCAAGGAAATGCATATTTCCAGCAAAATTTATGATATTTTCTTTAACATGATGAATACAATCTTGACTTTATTAGCATCCCTTGTTTTAGGTAACCCTTCTCATTGAGGTGATACATAATGGTTAAAGTTTATTTGGGATGTTATCCTTTGTATAAAAGTATACTGTCAATTTCTTCGATACTTAGAATCATATGTTTATTCTTGCATTTGGGTTTAGTAACCTTTGAGTTTTCATTTGCTATTCGAGATAAACACCTTAATATGCTCATTACGCGTGTGAAATGGCGTAGCGGACATATGAGCAGAGAGAACTTAGATATCATGAGACAATAAGGTAGTATAGGCTGTTCAAAATAATTAAAATTTATCCTATGGTTCGACACAAGGCTCCGTGAAAGTATAGATTCATTGCACCATTTTAAACAATGATGCACTGAAGCACGGGGCATAATTTAACCTTAAATGGATTTAAGACCAAAGAAGCAAATGCATATGGCCTGACCCGAATTCGTTTCATTAGCCCAAACTTGGTACAAGGCGATTTTGACAACCCTTTTTAAAGACCCTTGTGCTCAGTCATCCATGGTAGAAATATCAACTATGGTGTCATTGGACAGGAAACAAGTTACTATAATCATCATGAAATGAAATATATTTCAAAGTCATATTGGTTATGACTTATGACTTTTAAAAAGATCGTTTAAAAATGTTAAATCTGAGATGCACGGCCCTACGTGTTATCGGTGTCTTTTTTTTTCTTTTTTTTTTTACTTCCTTCTATAACCTTTTCTTATGAAGTTATTCTCTGTTTTTTCCTTCGATAACCTTTCCTTGTGTTATTGTTTGTTACTTTCTTCTATAACCTTTCCTTATTTTATTCCGTTTTACTTCCTTCTATATAACCTTTCGATAGTTATTCTTTTTTACTTCCTTCTATAACCTTTCCATAGTTATTCTTTGTTACTTCCTTCTATAAACTTTCCTTATGAAGTTATTCTTTGTTTTTTCCTTCGATAACCTTTCCTTATGTTATTCTTTGTTTCTTCCTTCTATAACCTTCTCTTATGTTATCCTTTGTTTCTTCCTTCAATAACTGTTTTGAATGTTCTCCTTTGTTTCTTCCTTCTATAACATTTCCTTTTGTTATTCTATGTTTCTTCCTTATATAACTTTCTCTTATGTTATCCTTTGTTTCCTCCTTCTACAACCTTTTCTTATTTATCATTTTTATCATTTTATCTTTCTATCTTTCTATCTTTTCTTATGTTATCCATTGTTAATCATTCTATCATCTTCTTGTTCTCTTATGATATACTTTGTTTTTATTATTATATTATCTTCTCTTCCTATCTTTCCTACGCTCCCCTTTGTTACTTCCTTCTGCAACCTTTTCATATGTTATTCTTTTTTAAATCATTCTATATCATTTTTTCTTTTCTTATCTTTTCCTTTTTTTCTTCCTTCTATAACCTTGCTTATGTTATCCTTTGTTTCTTCCGTCTATTACATTTTCTTATGTTATCCTTTGTTTCTTCCTTCTATAACCTTTCCTTATGAAGTTATTCTTTGTTTCTTCCTTATATAAACTTTCCCTGATGTTATTTATGTTTCTAGATTCTATAACCTTCTTTTAGGTTAACCTTTTGTTTCTTCCTACTATAACTATTTCTAATGTCATTCTTTGTTTCTTCCTTCTATAGCGCTTAAAGAGAAGGTTGAGTTCTGGGAAGAGGTAAAAAATAATTTGTGAGCGTTATCATTCTTATTATGCAAGTGTGGAAGAACGTCAGATAAGACAAGTTCCCTGAAAAGCATGGCTCTCCAAATGCCTTTACATTCTACGTATGTCATGTAACATCGTAAAACTCGGGGGTAGGATTTTTACGCCACGTGTTCGGGTAGTCCCATATACATCTTTCTGCATGTGTACAGTGTTTGTAACTTTACCAAGACTTGGCCAAATTTCTTATCATTTTGATGATTCCAAAACCTTGCAATACACACAAATTCTTATATGCTAGATGATCAACCTTTTCTGGTCGATTCCACAACGTTTCTTTCACAATGCAATCGCATGACCAGAACTCAACTTCATCTTTAAAGACTTCGGTGGTAAACGCTTTATAAAAGCACCGTTTTTATTATTATTAAAATAGAGATGGCAAACAGTAAAATAAGTGTTCGCTAGAGATGGCGCTGTTCGATTATACAGGTCTGTCACATCAGTTTTTAAAGCACGGTGATGTGAATCACATTTTAATATGCGACAACAATACACATTCTGCATGACACATCCAAATCAAGTAAAAACCAGATACAGGCTTGAGCCTTGATGTTTTCTATTTCATTAACACCGATACGAGGACTAAAATTATAAAAGGAGATATTGACTTTAGGTCGAACTTAATCCCAGAGTGAGATTTAAATTTTAGAAGAAGACGGACCCCTAGGCAAAATCCTCATGAATTATCACTTGAGCAAGGGGTCACAAGACACTATAGAATGTAAGGTATAGTAGGCCTACTGTGGTGAACTGAATAAATTAGTGATATACACTGATTTGTTACTAAAGTCACCCCGCGAAAGTCAGCACTTCTTGATTTTGATGATAAGTATTGTAAGAAGGGTTCGTAATGTATAACGTTAACAACTGAATTATTCATACCGCTTGTAAATTTGACATTTCCTTTCTCGTAAATCAAGAAAGAAAGGTGGACTGGTTTAATGAGGGCATTTGTTGAATACTTTAAGATGTAAGCTTTATTATATGCCACGTTCTCAAAAAATATGTTTCGAGCGAATCAATTTCCACATAGGCCTACTTAAAAATAAATACAAAAACATTAAAGGGCCGTGATATGAAAGTTGTTAATTGAAATTATATATATATTTAATTAAGCATCGGCGGAATCAGTCATTTCAGTTATCCTAGTGATGTTATCATTTTTCTATACAATCATGTGAATACAATACATGGGCCTACGTGCACATGCATGCAATCGATGAAGTAAACACGCCTCATGCACCGACTGACAAATGTGTCATTGTCGTGTGATGTATTGATCACGTGACTGACATTCTTGCGCAGAGAACAAATATTGGCTTGGTAGGGCTCACATTCTACAAGAGGTAGAAAACTGTCAGTGGTGAATCACAGCAGTGAGGGATCTAGGGGGGGGGGGAGCCCTGCCCCCTTCCTCCTCCCCTGGTAAAAAAAGAGGAAAATTTAACCTTTAAAACAAAAAAAGAAGACGGGCCCCCTCCCCTTGGCGCAAGTGTATGTGTGTGTGTGTGTGTGTGTGGGGGGGGGGGGGGGGTGTTGATATAAATAGTGCTCACTACCCCCCCCCCCCTCCCCCCCCCCCTCTCGCTCATTCACCGGCTGGCTGATTTGGCGCTAAATATTTTCTCACGAATTTGGAAGGGAAAAAAAAAATAGTGCTCTTTACCCCCCCCCCCCCCCCTTCCGCCTATTCGCCAGTTGGCTGATTCGCTGCTTCACATTTCTAACGAATTGCGCCACCTATTTGGCCCCCCTCCCTAGTTGCTGGCTGGATCCGCCCCTGAATCACAGGTATAGGTCCTGGTGCATAATTTTATAAAGATTAATTTAAATCATTTTATTGAATCAACAAACAGCAAACTATGCAATTACATCGTCCGATCACATTTATATTAAAGGAACCGTTCGATTTATGTGCAAGAGTGCGAATATGTAAAACAAAAAAGAAAAAGAATAAAGATAATAACAAAACAATTAAAAAAAATAGGAAAAACTATTGTGCGAATTGTAGGAAGTCTCATGATGTGTATAGCGCTATTTTAAAGATTCGAAATTTTGTTCCATTTGTAAAGATGAGTATCTTGATGATGATGGTAATGATGATGATGATAATAATAATGAATAATAATAATACTAATAATAACAATAATAAAAATATTAATGATAATAATAATAATTATTATTATTATAATAATAATAATAATTATGACAATATTAATAATAATCATAATTATAACTAGACATATAATACTTGTTTGGAACAAGTATAGGTGGGCTGGTCAACTAACATTTGAGACAAAATAGAGCAAAAATAAGCGACATACTGCTTACAAATTCTTAAAAAACAATATCATGTAGATTCATAACGTGAACTAAATTCACCTTCTATAGGCATAACACGCAAATTATGAAGTTTTTGACATGAGGCCTTTAATCAAAATTTTCACTATGATGACGTCATCAAAATGAAAAATGGTTATTACTGACCTTGTAGAGAATTGTCT
>JAVYIG010003976.1:60000-175945 GCA_035222895.1 Strongylocentrotus droebachiensis
TTCAGTATATGGTATAGGGTTAGGGCTTGCATCACATCCCACCCCTTCCCTCATACCTGTGTAACATGGGGCATCACATCGTGATACTTTCCGACATTATAATACAATGTTAGAGGTAAAGACCAGTTTTGGAAACGCCCCCTTCTCAAAAAATGAAATGGAAGCTTTTATTACCAATCATGTGAAAGAATATGCTTTGACTTATACGTAATGATACAAATTTTGGCGAGAAACCTTATACTAATTGATATATTTGGTAAAATATTATATCTATTTGGACCTGAATATATTATAACGCATGTGTCGCGCACGTGTCACGTAGTCCCATATATACATCTTTCTGTGTACAGTGCTTGTAACTTTACCAAGACTGGGCCAAATTTCTTATCATTTTGATGATTCCAGAACCTTGCAATACACACAAATTCTTATATGCTAGATGATCAACCTTTTCTGGTCGATTCCACACTGTTTCTTTCACAATGCAATCGCATGACCAGAACTCAACTTCATCTTTAACACTCTGTCTTTCAAACAAACATGCATGAAGAAAATGAGAAGAATGGAAATACTAAGCAGATCATTATTGACTTCAATATATATATTGAAGTGGTGCATGCTATGTAGAACAAAGTTAGGACGATACATGCCCAAGCGATATGAATAACTTGTCAAAAAATGCACGACAATGTTTAAAGTGAGATAGCATCTCATGTTTATAGTCTTCCTTAAAGATAAACTTGAGTTCTGGTAAAAAAAGAAAATGAATTCTCACGGAATCTAACGAAACTTACACTGAATGTTCAAGATTACAAATTAATGTCAGGTGCCAAACAATTTTGGAAGAAAATGTATACTGGCTGAGTAATGAGCATAGAAAGATAAGGAAATCAAGGTATAGTACTAGCCCCGACACCATTTGTGTTGTCCCATATACATCTTACTGTGTACAGTGATTGTTACCTTACCAAGACTGGGCCAAATTTATGATGATTTGATGACTCCAAAACCTTGCAGTACACACCAATACTTACATGCTATATGATCAACTTTTCTGATCCATTCCACACCTTTTCTTTCACAATGCAATCGCATTACCAGAACTCGCCTTTATCTTTAATCATGTCAAACGGCGCTTGTACTTGAGTGAGTATATAAACAAATTATCCTCATGAAGTAGAAGTAAATATCGATATTTCAACATACTTATGTGGTGCTATTGAACAATGGCTCTAGTTCCGAAAAAACACCCCCAAACAAAATCAGGCCCTAATTCAAACAGTCCACCTTTCATTCCTATAAGTTACGAAAAACACAATTTTGATGTTTTTGGAGTGTTTTTTTAATGTAACTCAGGAATAAAATGTGGGTTGTTTGAATTAGGGCCATTGTTGAAAACTTCTAAATGTAGGCTTCAATATAATTATGTCACATTCTCAAGAAACATTAATCGGTACTGCTTAAACAATTACTAAACTTGGTATGAATAATGTTTTTTTTTTTTAACTGTAAGCCTACATTAGTAAGGAAATTGCAGAAATCTAAATTTGTAAATTGCCATGTTTATTTCTGATGTATCGTACTTTTTCCCCGATGACAGAGTGTTGCTCATTGAAATGATCTTTACCCAGTCATGCCATTAATAGGCGGTGTCACACAGAGGCGAAAAATCCGGATTTTAATTATCCTCTTAATTGCTGTCTGTCAATTATCCCATTAAAAATCCTCTAACGAAGCAAGAAAATTCTCCCTTGAAAGGAATTTTCAAAGAATTTGTTTAAGGGATTTTCTGTGTGACACCGCCTAATGTGGAAATATTTTATACCGTGATGGAATTAACAAGGTAAATATTTGATTTCCCGCATACTGTCAATTGTCAATATCACCGGTTAAATTAAATCTCCACTATGATTAGCCTACATGTTAAACTAGCCAACTGGATTGGGGGGGGGGGGGGCAAAGATTGTTTAAGACCAGGAAGTAATATCTAAAGCAGGCCTACATAAAAGAAAAATGCCCCTCTTTCAAATTCTCGTAAAAGAGTACCTTTATGAAAATGGGACAATTCGCACCTGCATTATGTATCTTGCACTTTAATAGGGTGAACGATTAAAGGGGTTGTAATTTAATTAGCGTAGCAAATATTTATTTAAACATAAATATAATTAGCAGCGGTTAATGGGTTTTTACTAAACAATGGAAAACCTCCATGATGAAAGTATCAGCAAATTCAATAGTTCTAGCGTTGATCTATGGCGCGTTGCACATGAGGCATCATTTCGACTGCGTTATCATACTCCTCTCAAGCAATTATGAACAAGGCGATTGGTGTATACGCTAGTAATTTAAAGGGAGCGTATCATGACAAATACTGGTTAACGCCATCTACGTCTTCTTTTGGACAACTGCACGTAAACGAATGGACTCACTGACCTCTTGTCAGTCAATGGACTTGATTACCTGGGTCAGCGCGCTAGCGTTCGCGAAACAGACCGAAGTTCCCCCTCACACTTCTGTTTCGCGTATGTTGCACGCACGTGAATGCTGCGGTCGCGTCGTCCGTAGTCGTATACCAGATTGACCCCGGGTAGAGCCACGGGAAAGACACATAGTCTCGTCATGACACACTCCCTCTAACCCATTGGCTGCGGGAACCGGTTGGATCCTGTATTAAGCTGAAAGGAATGTGAGAATTCAGTAGTCAATAGGTTCACGATAGATTATTATAGCTTCAGCTATGAGTGGTGGAAAGTTAAAGATAAACTTTAGTACTGGTAATGCGATTGCATTGTGAAAGAAAAGGTGTGGAAAGGATCAGAAACAGTTGATCATGTAGCATGTAAGTATTGGTGTGCACTCCAAGGTTCTGGAGTCATCAAAATCATTATAAATTTGACCGAGTCTTGGTAAAGTAACAAGCACTGTACACAGAAAGCTATATATGGGACAACACACATGGTGTCGGGGCTAGTACTACCTTGATTTCCTTGTCTTTCTATGCTCATTACTCAGCCAGTAAACATTTTCTTCCAAAATTGTTTGGCACATGTCATTTTTTTGTAATCTTGAACATTCAGTGTAAGTTTCGTTTGATTCTGTGAGAATTGATTTTCTTTTTTTTTACCAGAACTGGAGTTTATCTTTAAGCTTATATAAAACTTGCATTAAGTCAAAGTTATGTTTTCATAGCTTTTATACTGACTGGCCTATCTGGACACTACAATATTTTTCATTCATTGTTCTTTGCAGGACATAAGCTGTGCATGAGCTGCAATGAATTACACGAACGTTTCTGTTGATATCGAGTGGGACTGGGTTCCCTTTACATGGACATGGTGGGTCATAGTTCAACTTGCGTTTTCCATAATCGGCATCGTCGGAAACATTCTCGTCATCGCCGTGATCATCCGCCGTAGTCACGCCCAGTTCGCCACCGATGTCCTCATCGGTAACCTAGCCGTATCCGACTTCTTCACCTCCCTGTGGATGATACCCCGCCCCCAAATGGATTCGGTACCGTCTAACTGGAAAGGCATGCTCTACTGCCGGATCGAGTATTCGAACAGTTTAATGTGGATATCTGCGGTCGCCTCAGTGTTCATACTCACTGTGATATCAGTGGAGCGGCTAGTTGCTGTCAAGCATCCGCTAAAATTCAAATTGATTTTCACAGTTAAGCGATCACTTCACCTTGTTGGGTTTTCATGGCTTGGAGCCGCCATTTTGAATATGTATACTCTGGCCATTTCTACATACGACGGCGAAAATCATGTTTGCCATACTGAATCCATTGGATATGAGGTACAAATGGCTGCCGGAGTCCTGCTGTTTATGTTCAAATACCTGATACCAATCGTCATCATGATCAGTAGCCATCTTGTCATCATCCGGGCACTTCGCGCACAGGCGCGCAGTTTTCAGACCGACGGACGCACCGTAAATCAGCCCGTACAGCAACTTTCGCTGACAATGCGTAGGATGACACGCACTGTGCTTATTGTCGTCATATTCTTCATCGTGTGCTGGTCGCCAGACCAAATCTGTTTCCTTCTCTTCAACCTCGAACTCCACCCTTTCTACATGTACTCGGATCATTACCGGGTTTTCGTCTGCCTTGCTTTTGTCAATTCATGTTCAAATCCGTTCATCTATTCCGTTAGAAACAAGCAATTTCGTAACGAATTGCTCGACTTGCTTTGTCTTTTACCATCAAAGCGAAAAGGACTCGCACCGGTGTTTTCTACATTGGTAAAGTCAAGGTACATCAAAACAATTTCAGGCAAAGTTCCCGTGTGATATTAGCCTTTAGTTAAGGCCTCGTGTCTGAAAATGATATCTGACGCCGAGCGACTAAAAAGAGACTAATCGCGAAAAACCGAGTGAACGCCAGAGCGAGTGACGTCAGCCAAGAGGCCTTTAGTAATCTGGTTTGGATTTCTTATGTTAACCTTTGTTTCCGACTGGACTTCTCTACCGAAATGGTAGCGTCCAATCGGCGAACGTATCATCGCGTGACGTCAGCATATATTATCCATCACGCACACAGTAAACTCTACGTAGTACGAAATACGTAAGGACTAAAACCACTGACCTCTACATAGAACGAAAACGAGTTGGACTGGTTCATTTTATATACAGGGAAAGTCCAATAATCTCACTTACACTTGTTAGCTTCCTGTATTGTTATAATTTTGCCTGTAAAATAGATTTGGATGAGATATTTTTATTTATCATTGTTATGCTCATCTCATCAGCAAAACTTATTTACGTCTTTACCTTTGCTTACATGTTTTGATAATGAACGAATCACGAACGAAGCCAACTGGGAGATGGCCGTTCTGATTGGTCAATAGATCCAACGTTACGAATAATTCATGAAGAGCAGTAAAAGCCAGAATTCAAAAGGCCTCAGGGCTAACGCCACTCGATCGCGCGTTCACCCCGGGTCTCTAGATCTCTCTTCGTCGCCGGTTAGACCCATCTCATCCGCTGATAGGGGTGGAAACAGCCAGAGTCACGAGGCCCTGTCAAAAGGCTAGTGGGATTTTATCCTGGATGCGACATGGCTCAGTCGGTAGAGCGTCTGCGGTCTGCCTGTCGTGAGGTTCAGATCTAACCATGGGGGTACCTGAAGCCTGTGTTGTGTATTAAAGTTCCCCTTTAGCTCAAAGGCTATGTTACAGTGGAACACACTTCGTCCCTAAGATAGGATGTTAAATTGAGGTCCCGTGCAAGCGCATAGCTAGGATTTTATTTAAAGGGGGCGGTAGTGAGCACGCGAAGCGTGCTCTCTAGGGGGTGGGTGCAGGGAGGGGGAAGGTTTAACGTTTCATTAAATTATTAGAGAAAGAAGACGATTCGTTGTATCGTTCTCGACTCTTAATCCTTGCCTGAATTCAGTTCCCTCCCTCCCGCGATAAGCGCGGAAGGTTTGACGTTTCATTAAATTATTAGAGAATGAAGACGATTCGTTGTACCGTTCTCGACTTTCAATCCTTGTCTGAATTCATCCCCCCTCCCGCTCGAAGTGCGGAAGCTTTGATGTTTCATTAAATAATTAGAGAAAGAAGATGATTCGTTGTACCGTTTTCGATTACTAATCTTTGTCTAGATTCAGTTCCCCCCCCCCCCCCTCTCGAAGGAAAATTTCGGACAAAACAATTTAAGCCCCACTGTCCTACTTATAGCTACTTGCTTCCTCTACATAGAAAACAATGCCTATTCGGTGACCATTGGTCCCCCATGACCCTCTTTTTCTTATGTTAATTGAGAGCTGAGTTGATGAGATAGCCATCTGTCATTGACCACGCTGTGTGGTCTAATCCGCCTGGCCAAACTAGTACAGCCGGCCTTTAAGGACATAAACTCTCAGTGAGTTTCGATGATAAATTTAACATTCGTTCTCTCCATGCACTCATCGAACCTGCATGGCACAATCTATTTAGTGTACATTATTAATATGTGAAATCTTCTCTTATTTACTTCGTCGTGGCAACTCACACTAACGCACATCATAATCATCATCCCGAGATAGTTTCTACGATCGTTTTAAAGGGATTACTATTTCAAGATTCAAGATCAAGATCAAGAATGATCAGGGTTAATTCCAGCTAGTAAAAATTTAAATGGGGATGGGGGGGGGGGGGGGGGATTCGAGAGGTACGTTCACAAGTCGGCCAAAAAGTTAATGAAAAACAAGTCGTCACACTTTTAATTTTTGCAGACAGAGTTTACATAAAATCTCTTAACCCACCCCTACCAAATAGGGAAGACGAAGAAAGAGAAGAAGAAGAAGGAGAAAGAGAAGAAGAGAAGGAAGAAGAAGAAGAAGATGATAAAGAAGAAGAAAACGAGGTTCCTAAATTTGTTGGTCGTGCCGAAAAGGTTTGGAGAATCCATACTTCCCTACATTCAAAATTATGACATATGGCATCACCCCAACCCCTATCATGCTGGCGTCCCTGCATCGAACTAGACCATAAATGTAATAAAATTTAATGCATACGCCTTATCGTGCCAAGAACACTGTTCTGTGCATGCGCTGGCGTGCCACGCTCACATAATCGGGTTTCTGGTGGCTTGCCATGCACACATAAACTCTCTTTCACTCGCGTGCCACGGACACATTTTCGTGCATAAGTAAACACGCTAATTGAACCTACCCTAAATTAACTTGGCACACAGGAGATTAGTGGCTGGCACGATAGGGATTAACACTGTGGCACTGGGTGAATTGCATGGGGACAGCTTAAGAGTTAAGTGCCTCGTTCCAAATTCTGTCATTTACCTGCCACGAATTATTGAATCTCGATAATAAGTCAGAACGCGAATTATGCATACATACGTTTTGGCGATGTACAACAACTAAATAAGCTTGCCATACTTAACAAGATGTAGGCATGCAATTTACATTCTGGATATTGAAATACAATTATTCGTAACAAGTGGAAAATTAATTTGCAACGAGGCACTTATTATAGCAAAGACTTATGCATACACATTTGATTACATTACGGAATTGGACTCTTACATGGTGCTATTTTCAACGCCGGGTTGGTGAAATGAATATGAAATATAACTCGAGTTGGAGTGCGCCATCTAGTGAATTCAAACTACATTGCAACCATTTCAAATGATTTACCTTTAACAAAAAAACTACTTGCTTGAACGCGACACTTCAGAGAAAAATCCATACAAATTTCTACAACTACAATGTATAACATGTAGAATTTGTTATGACGTCTTTTAAATAAAACTATTTAAAATAATGAAGAATCTCTTATTTCAATTATTTTTCGATTATGTCCGTTATTGAAAACTCCTCGCCCAGGGGTAGACAGTGCTTATTCAAAATAGAAAATAACAGAATTGTGATATATAAATGAAATTGCATGGAGAGAGATATTAATGGGGAAGATGTGATGACACGTGAAAGAGAAGGAGAGAGAGAGAGAGAGAGAGAGAGCGAGAGAAAGAGTGGAGGAAGCGAACGAGGGAGATGCAGTGAGAGATAGAGATATAGACCGACAGACAGAGAGAGGAGAGGGAGTGTGTTTGTGTGTGTGTGTGTGTGTGTGTGTGGGTGTGCGTGTGAGAGAGAGAGAGAGAGAGTGGGAGAGAAAATTTAAGATTCATAAAGAAGAGAAAGCAAGAAAGAGGGAGATGGAATGAAAAGAAGAGATTATTTATTTTATTTAAACGTCTTTGGGGTGCACACACACACACACACACACTCCACACTCAAACACGCGCACACTGTTTAACTAGATTTTTAGAGGGAATTACAGGCAGCAATTGCCATAATTTATTCAGAATAATTTCATGCATGTTAATTATCATTGGCCTGCTTAGGATTTACCCGAGAATACTCACGTCTTATGAGGCCGATATGATCAATATATCGCTACATCATTTCAACATTAAAGGGAAATCTAACACATATCAAAACGTTTGGAGCTATTACGGACCCTATCGGAATAGGCCATTTTTCGTAATGTAACCAAATTTAATGTATAAGTGTTTGTGAAGTGCCTCAATAAAATTATTTCATTCACCTGCTGATAGGAATAATAGTATTTCAATAGTCAGAATGCAACTGCATATATTAACTGTTGCTAGGTAGGTCAAGCCCTAATGTTTGTCCAACCTGGCAACAACTAATGTATGCAGTTCGGATTCTGTCTAGTGAAATACTATTATTCTTATCAGGTGAATAGAATAATTTGTATTGAGGCACTTCACAAAGACTTATGCATTATATTTGGTTATATTACGAAAATGGCCTATTAAAGAAAATGCATCGGCCATGCTACGTGCACACAAGATATTACATAGCCTATTCCGTATCTCTGTGCAACCGGTAACATTCCACCACTGTGCATTGTATTAAGTGCGTGGACCGCAGAGACCCACGGGGGGGGGGGGGGGGGGCGACGGGCCCGGCCCCCCAGGATTTTTTTGTTTTGTTTAATAATTATTATTAAAAAAAATATATATATAATACAGGCAAAACAGATTTGTAAAAACAAAAATAATAATAAATGTAATTAATTAAAAATGAGGAAAAGGGATAACTCAGTGTTTAAATAAGTTATAATGCTTTTCACGAAGATATTGAAGTTTGCTTGATGTTATCATTATTGTTGTTATTATTATCCTTAAGATGATGATGATGATGATGATTATCATTACTAATAGTAGTATTAGTATTATTATTACCATTGTTATTATCACCGTTTATATTATTAGTGTTATTTTTGTTAATTAGATGATTAATTAATTAATATGTTTATTTATTTGACCATAAAATGCAAGATTTGTACATACAAAGTAACAAATGAATCGGTGATGATAGACAGTAAAGTAAGGAATGGCAGGTTGGTGATTTAATGGATTCACTACCTTATATTTGCACTAACGTTTCCTCACTATTCACCATTTTTTTAAATAAATATATTTCGATATATTTATTTCCTCATTCCTTTCCAAGAAAACTCATTTCTTATTTTTTGTTATGCTCACCTGAAAAGAGTAACCTTAAACCCGAAACAAAAATTGTGAACATTTATATATACTCCTACTACGTTATCAGAGATGAATATTAAAGAGTTTCTCTTTACATGGTTCAAGATAATGCTTCACCACCATGCTTTGCAGTTGAGTGTGATCGTCGGAAGCGAGCGATCATAAAAATTAATAACATTTAAACATTTAAAGATTACCCCGTTGTAAAGTTGGCACTTCTGTTGGACTTGAAAGAAGTGAAGCTCTAGTTTTATTTCACTCTTTCATTGTTATTTAATTTAATTTTCTCTCTTTCTTTCTTCCTTCCAATTTTGTTCTTCTTCTTTCTTTATTTTTAACTTAGTTTAATTTTCTTCTTTCTTTCTTTCTTTCGTTCTATCTTTCTTGCTTACTTTCAATTTCTTCCTTTCATTCTTTCTTACTTATGCCTACTGTTATCTCCATTCTTTCTTTTTCGTTCATTTTTGATTAATTAAAACACCTGGTAAATCATATGTGTCATAGAGGGATTCAACTTACTTTGGATCCAAACTTTTCCAAAAGGCTCTTTTATACTTTCACGGATCGCATCACGGATCATCCCGGATCGTCGCTCCGGGATCATCCGTGTTATCTCCGGCATTACCGTGTATACACCGGGGAGGCATCCGGCGTGATCCTTGGCGTACCGGCATATCCGGGGAAAATTAAACTTGCTTAATTTTTCATCCCGGAGTTCACGGATGAAACAATCCGTCCTCTTCCCTGTAGGCACCGTGTACCTCCGTGTAGCCGCCGAATACATCCGGGACAGTCCGTGTAGACACCGGGAGGTCCGTATTAACACCGGTTTCATCCGGGTTTGAAATTCCGTATATCAAATGAGCGCCTACAAGCTCACGTCACCCGTCAACATTCCGGAGATATCCCAATAGACAACGTACACCTCCGTGTAAGGACCGTAAAAGTACCCAATAGCCTCCGTGCTCTTCCTTGAAATCCGTGTTAGCTCCGTATGCGTTTCCGGCGTGGTCCGCGTTGCTACCTTGTCTGTCCGTGGAGACACCGTACTTGCCCGTGTATACACCCAGTTCGGAACGTATCTACACCGGCATCGAGAAGAAATCGTGGTGTCGCACGCCGGAACACCCCGGATTAAGATCCGGGATGATCCGTGATGCGATCCGTGAAAGTGTAAAAGGGCCTAAAGAACTCTTGTAATGTTATTTTTCATCCCCCAAAGCGGAATCTCGTAGATTAAAAAAAATTAACACAGCATCGAAACAGAACAGGTAATGACCTCTTATAGGTCATGAAAAAACATGCGATATCCTGGCTCCACAAACCTCCTGATGATTTTAGGAAGTAATAAAGCAAATTGTTTCACGTAACAATTAAGTACATTCTCACGTGAAATAGAAAGGGTTTAAATTGTTCATATTCCTTAGTGAATATTATCTTACCAGTGTAGCTGAGGGTATAGGGTAGCTGATGGAGGCGGGGGGGGGGGGGGGCACAACTGGCGTCCGAAAATTCAGCAAAACCAGAACAAACAAACAAAAAAATTAACCAAACAAAAAAGTGACAATTTAAACAAATGAAAACACCAAGATCAAAACAACAAACAACAAAATATCAACTCGATCTTTGGGATGGGGGTGGGATGTGAAGCACCTTGAATGAAAAAAACACCCTTCACTTCCGGCTCACATACCCACGAGAAGATGGGGGAAGGTAGGACTCTGTGAGACCCCATCTCTTATTTTGGTCACAACGCGACTGGGAGCCACAGTCATTTGGCACAAGAAAAAAAAAGTAAATTGCTTAAACACATGAATCTATCGTTATTCCCAGCGATATGGATATTAAAATTAAACTTGAACCGGAGGGATTTTGACTTGCACAGTCAGGATGGTGATTTATTTTCATGACCGGGGGGGGGGGGGGGGGGGCGGGGGAGACGAAATGCGGTATTTACTTGTACGTTTTGAAGGATATTACGCGAGGGAGCGTAGCGACCGAACGAGATTTTTATTAGTCTAAACGCTGCACTCTTGGGCCCTCAAGAGCCTAAAAGTGTGATGCAGTCTTTAGTCAGTATTTGCTATACATTTTTGGGGGCACTTTTTCAAATTTTCCGGGGGGACGATCCTCCCCCTAACAAAAGAATTGAGGGGGAAGTGTCCCCTCCCTGTCCCCCGGGATCGCCGCCCATGTACACAGGCCGACTTAATATTTTACTACCGTCATGGTAAAGGAATCCACAATAGGAAACCACACTAGGAAACCAGTCTGCAGGCACAAGCTTCAATTTGACACTTTACCACAAATCCTAAAATATTTAGTTAGAGTCTAGCTCTGGCAGTCACTTGCTGCATCAAATCAGCTCAGCCTAGTCTCACTGTGCAGACACTGCTACGCACAGCGACTGACAATCAGGAAATCTGCCTAATACAAGTAGTCCTTGCAGCAAGTATAGTATACTTTGTTTGCGAGATCATGTTTGGGGATTTTGCCCATATTTTCACAAAGTAGGCCTAGGCCGAATACGAGGTGGGTGTCTTTGGAATAATTTACCATTTAATTTGAGAATCATAACTTCCTTAGAGACCTTTAAATCCAAGCTGAAACCTTATCTTTTTTTTAACAATACCTGTACTTTGCACTGTGACACTCATCCGAACTTTCTCGTCCAAACTTTCTCATTCTTTCTATTGTTCTTGTGCGCCTCGGAAAAGCATTGTCTAGATAGACGGCGCTATTAATGCCTATTATTATTATTATTACTTCCGTTATTTGAACTTTCATGAACTTTCTTTCCTCATCCGGGATCGGGCACACATGCTCACACGATCTAAAGAAGAACAAAACTTTGCAAAAGTGCTCTGATCTACATAAAAGGATATAAAAGAGAGAGAGAGAGAGAGAGAGCGTTTATCGCTTCCTAGTTTAATATACAAACACCTGGAAGTTATGTAAAATACCGGACCTCGACATAAAAGACCAATTAAGGAACTAGAAGTTTACAGCAATGGGCTCAATTAAACACTTTGCTGCCTGGTGCGAACGTCAATAATTGAGCCTTTGCCGTCGTCGGTGCGGCACCTCTTCTGAATTCTAACCTACTGCATGATCAGTCAAGGAGCTACATATTCCTCCTAGGTTTGATAAAGACGAAATTGCTTACCGAAGACGTTCTCATTGACTGGTGTCTCGACCAACATGTGCTCGATTATTCTCATCTTCGTAATCGCGATTAGAGCATCACTTGTATTGGGAGGGGTGGCTCAAGTTCCACCTTGTGCGTAAGTAACAATGGCTCCCTTCTAGTTTTGATGTTATTACAGACATTGATTTATATTTATTCTTTTCTGACCATCTCCCATCTGTCCGTCTATTTATAACTATTTGTTTTCACCTTCCTTAGTTATAGTACAGTGCATATACAAAGAGTACCCAACTTTGGTAGCGTCTGATTAAAATGTTACAAGCTATGTGAAGTTTTATCATATTTCATTGTGAACTGATACCCTGCAAAATAATACTATTTGCATAAGTTTGCTGCCAAGGATGACTGAACAGGAGACTTTTCAAAAAGTATTGTCAAAATCCTCTTATATACCAAGTTTGGGCTGAAGCAATGAATGTGGGTCAAAAGCTATTATGTGTGTGTTATCGCATTTAAAAAACGACTGCTAATTTTTTGAGATTGACTAATAGGCACTTGAAAAAAGGTGTTAATAATAACTCACCCTCAAGGAATTGCTTAATACAAGTAGCATTTATGATATTCTCTTCGTTATGATGATTACAATCTTGAGTTCATTCGAATCCCTTGTTTAAGCAACCTTCTCATTGAGCGATACACAAATGGATAAAGTTTATTTAGAATGCTTTCTTTTTTCATGAAAGTTTACTGTCAATTTCTTTGATATCTATTATCATATGTGTTCTTTCTTGCATTTGGGCTAAGTAACCTTTGAAGTTTCATTCGCTATTTGAGATAAACACCTTATATGCTCCTTAAACCCGTGTGAAATTAGGGAAGCGGGAAAGTGAGCAGAGTGAACTTAGATATCATGAGACGAGAATTTATTAGGCTGTTCAAAATAGATTTAAGATCAAAGAAGCACATGCATATGGCCTGACCCACCTAAACTTGGTACAAGGCGATTTTGACGGCGACACTTTTTAAAGACCCTGGTGCTCATTCATCCGTGGCAGAAAGATTATTAATAGGGCATTATCGGACATACAATATCTTACTCTTCATTATGAAATCAATTTCAAAGTCATATTGGTTAGGACTTTTTAATCAGGAGCTATCAAAATTGGTTACATTTTTTTTTATCAGCAATGTATATTTTTATTAAATTTATTTTAAAAGTCGTACAGACAATACATTGAAATGCATATCCGCAAAGGCTTTTCACTTGTACAAGAAAAGCTCTGTTCTTTTGATTTTCATTTCATTTAATTTTCCTCTCGATTCTTTTCCCTTTTCTGTTATTTCTACCCCCCTTTACACCCTCCCCTCTACTCCTCCCTTCTTCCCCTTCCCCTCCCTACCCTGACTCTCTCTCTCTCTCTCTCTCTCTCTCTCTCTCTCTCTCTCTCTCTCTTCCTCTCTCATGTTTGCAAACATAGGCGTATGAATCCCCCCGAAAATAGTTACTTTTAGTTTGTGTGTAATCGATTAGCCGAAAATTATATATTTAGAAACTATTTTGTACCTGTGTTTACGTAGAATGTCATATTTCGTGCAAAATGTTGATGTACACCATCGGATGATTTTGTTACGCATAAATATGAAGTGGCACCATCAGCAACGATTCAGAAGCCTCCCTCTCCCGTTTTACTACTAATCATTTCAAAGGATATTCCTCTAGCCAAGATATTAAACAAATATATGATTAATGTAATGAGAGTATTCTCTCTTTCAATTTTAAACAGATTTTCTCTGTCGATTACAGTGGTTTTGCAGAAAATTCATCTTTGGGTCGATCTGTGCATTAACGTTTCTTATGGGTTTGTTTTTCTTCAAAACATGATAACAGTGTATGTATACCATCCAAAATCAACCAAATGATTTTATTATCATTTTTACATTAACATTTATTTAACGTCATTTACGTGAGGTCTTAGTCTTAATTATTAAAAAAGTTTTCTTTTCCATTCACCTTTTATGTCGTTATACATGCGTTATAAATCCGTTAAAACATCACATTTTGTATGTCTTACATCATCGTCGGCACATATTAGGCATCTCTCTCTCTCTCTCTCCCTCCCTCCCTCCCTCTCCCTCCCTCTCTCTCTCTCTCTCTCTCTCTCTCCCTCCCTCTCTGTCTCTCTCTGTGTCTCTCTGTGTCTCTCTCTCTATCTCTCTCTCTCTCTCTCTCCCTCCCTCTCTCTCTCTCTCTCTCTCTCTGTCTCTGTCTCTGTCTCTCTGTCTCTCTCTCTCTCTCTCTCCCTCCCTCCCTCCCTCTCCCTCCCTCTCTCTCTCTCTGTCTCTCTCTCTCTCTCTCTCTCTCTTACTCTCTCGTGATATTTTTACCGAGGGGCACGTCAATACAATGAATTACCATTTGTTATATCTTTTTGCAAACATTTGAATATACGAACTAAATTTTGCTGTGATCTTTGAAGTTTGACGCCAATGAAGTTGGGCGGGGGGGGGGGGGGGGGGGGGTAGGGGAGGGGGATAATTACGATTATAGTTTCAGTTTCATTACCAAAGTTATTCCTATAAATCCACAAGGTCGGATTATTACCAGACACGGACAACAATACATAAGGCAGGCGCGGATCCAGGGGGACCGAGCGGGCCTTGCCCCCCCCCCCCCTTGCCCCCCCCCCCAAAAAAAAAATTGTGACCAGAAATTTACCTCTTTTTTCAAGGAGGGGGGGGGGGGGGTATTGAGCGAAATATCGGCCGGCGCGATTTTCAAATTTCAGTACACTAAATTTCAAATTTATTTCAAATTTGGGCCTCCCCCCTAAGACATCCTGGATCCGCGCCTGGTGGACCGTGATAGACTATATAGTATATGCGACATAGTTCTCACACTGAAACATCTCACCAGAAACTTTCGCTCAGCAAAGATGTGATGGTCGTGAATCTCGGATACGCGGGGGATAACATTGATCAATTTAAACGAGTCTTATATGGATGTAAAGATAAAATTACATAGAAAATGACTTTTTCAAACTAAGAATTAGAAGAATGCGGTATCCTGCCAAATTGTGGCATGGTAATAAAGCTCTGTCGCCCGATCCGTTGATTTTACACATAAAACGAGCTGGAAATAACAGTAGTACTATGTCTTTAACCCCCAAAACGCGATCGTAAATCTTAAAGGTAACACAACGTTATGGTATGGGGTCATGAATTTGGTTCAAATGAAAATATTGGAAGCAAATGTGATTCTACAATATTCGGTGATCGTTGGCGCGGTTGAAATCAAGTCTAAAGTTATGAAATTGTAAAAAAATAAACTCGTTATGTTGTATAGCTCCCTTTCAAGGTCCAAATATTGATTTAGCCATAAAACAATGTTCTAAAATCGACCAATTGGCTATTCCCGTTTGGAAATTACATATCACAACTACGTATTCTGAGATTTTCATGGTCGCAGCTACCATTGTATGGCCGTAAGCGCTATTTGAAACTTGCCAAAATTTACCGGGAGCACCGGTAAATTTTTATATTCAAGTTTTCTCGAAAGCAGAAGAGTTTTCGGGGCTTAATTTTCTAGTGCTTATAATACATCCACAATGTCAAAATTGTAAAGAATCACTATCCAGCCAATTTTAAAAATTTCCCAAAACTTTGTATTACCTTTAATGAAATTGTAATTTGATTGCTTTACCCGAAAGAATAAAGTTTCTGTCGTCTCATACTAGTCAAACTAGGCAAAATGTGTGGTACTTTTAGCAGAATGAGATTGGATGTATAAAAAGACGTGTTTTTCACGTCATTTTCCATAAAAAAAAATTTGGTAATAAAACACGCACTCTTCAGTGACCCAAAACGTTTTGATACGATGATAGCAAACTACTCTATGGGGAAGCAGAAAAACAAGAGCAATAATATAGACTGGTGAAAGTTTGAATGAAATCGGACAACAAATATGAGAAAATTGTGAATTTAAAATAGTTGTAATGGAATATAGAAATTGGCTATTCCAATTCGATGAATAGGATGAATTGAGACATTCCCGTTTGTTCCAACAACAACACATTAATTTTCTCATTAGCGGAGCAACAATAAGTGCTATCCATAATATATTTTGAGTTGTGTCCAAAGGGAGAAGGCACTTTCCAGTTCGTGCTTTTGCGAGAATACGGCCTGTTGCTCATTTCCCTGCTCTATTTTTCATTGTCATTTTTGATTGGTATGAAAGAGGTAATTTCATTTTGTTAAGAAATTGCATGCTCCAATTAAAAAGGACAGATCTCAAGTTTGCCCCATTTTTTTATCAATGATTTTCTTCTGATGTTTCCCACTCTCCTTCTTTCGTCAGAAGAAATTCATTGACAAAAAAAAAAACGGGGCAAACTTGAGATCGGTCCTCTTTAATATTATTGGAGCATGCAATTTCTTAACAAAATCAAATTACTTATTTCATATCAGACAGAGGGCGCTGCACTGCGGCGACCACGGACTCTCTTTACACCATTTACCATTTGTCCTTTATTGATGATTGTTAAACGTTATGTTAAATTTAATTATTTTGTATGTATGTATATATTTATTTACATGTATGCACTTTCAAATGCCCGAAAAATTTTTTTATGTATGTTTTACATGACAATAAATTATTTTGAATCTTGAATCTTTCGATCTCTCTGCCCTCTCTCTCTCTCTCTTTCCCTATCTTTTTCTCTCTCACTCTCTCTCTCTATTCGCATTTGTCTCCATTCTCTCTATTTGTATTTGTCTCCATTCTCTCTCTATTTATATTCGTCTCCATTCTCTCTCTCTCTCATCTTTACTTTCATAGAGCCATTGTTAATCGTTAATGGTTTTTTGCGCGTGATTTGCAATGCAATTCGTACTTTCGATCTTGCGTGTGAACCACAACCAACATGAAATCAATAGCATGAAACCAAATACAACCCTTCACTTTTACAACAACGATCATGTGATGTTCCAAACTAAAATTATAGTCAAACAAAATTAGGTTACAAATTACACGTGACAATGGTTATAAAGAAGTACAGCGGAGAAGAGAAATTGAAAGCATGACCCCGCCACACCAACGAGGCCGACACAAGACCAACACAATGACCAAACAGAAAATTACGTAACCCCTAATGACCAAAAATCGGTCGGGTGGGCATCGGTGTGGACTCGGCTTGGCGGTGTGGCAGCGGTTTAAGGCTCGGGTAAAAACGGAGAGTATATAATAAGTTATGCGTATTCATACTTCGTTTGTTCACCGGCCGAGAAGGCAGATAACATTGGTATGATTCAAAGAAAAGCGAGATAGAGAAAAAAACAATCGTGTTTGCCTTTTGTGAAAGCTAAATTATGTTTTCATCGGGTGGGGATAAGAAGGCCTTGGCTTGACAAATGCTTGATGTTGAATCCACTTTATTTGAGATCGGTTTTCATTCTGCACGCGACATAGAACTCATTTCTCTCTGAGTGTCATTGGTAATTTCTTCTACTACTTCAAAGCCACCCGAAGTGATTGATCTCCAGTTTCTTCATCCTGACTACATATACATTTGAAGGTGAGTTTGATCATTACGATACATGTTTCATGAAGTTATTGTCTCGTCAAAATAGTGTATACTGAGATCATGATTCAATGTAAATTTACGATCAGAGCCAAACTTTAATAGATATCGGCACAAGAATTGTTTTAAACACATTTTTGACTTGCACCCAGTAAATACAGATCGCGTGCTCACTATTATAGATCAGGCACGCGATTTTTATTTACTGGGTGAGCTTTAAAACAATTGAACTTTCTCCCGGGAATTTACAAATTATTACAATTACAAAAAAGGGATTTCTTTCTGTACATCGTTTTCAACAACAGGTGATACAAAGGCATAGATTTGTGCAATTTTAAGTATATTCTACCCACTCTATTTAGAACAGTAATCTAAGCAGAGATTTGCTGGTCATCGAAATGATAAAATGGTTTACCGGATCTTCAACTGATTAGTCTAACACGATTCCATATTTCATTCTAAATCTTGCATCGTGAAAGTCTGAGTAATCCCAAAGCGAAGGCTTATCAAAAATAAAAAATATATATACTGATTGATGGATTTTCTCCATTTGTTAAACCAAACACATGTGTAATTACTAATTTATAAAGGCCTATGATCAGGTCATCGGGACAGATGAGTCTCAGAAATTCAGAGCTACAGAATTTCCAAAACGAAAAGTGACAACTGTCGACAGGATTATGGACAATCTTGAAGAAAACAAAAGCCAAACAAAAACAAACAAAAACTTAAAGTGCCCATTAATTTCACCAAATATTATCCACTTAATCTATCCAAGATTATTCAAGATGAGAATAGAGGCCTAAAAAGACCCTCGTATGAATAAAATTTCTTTCCTCTTTGAATATCATTAATATTGTAATGCATTATTATACAGTGCGACCCAGAAAAAACGAAACCGAGAATTATCGATGTTTTATTATAACTTAATCACAATTTTGGTTACTGAATGACACATATTTGTAAAGCATATTTCACGCATGAGTGATGGATTTGAAGAGAGGGAACAAAAAAGTCATTTGGCGGGCGGTATCTGAATTTCAAAGAGAAACTAGAAAATTCAGTTTTTGCCCTTTCATATGATACCTCAATCAAGAAAAATGAGCAAGGAATAACAAAATTCTTTTTTTTTTAAGTGATGGTTGCATTTTGATAATTTGATTTTAAAGTTCATTTTCACTGGCCTCCTGCCGTAGCAATAAGCATAATTGACAAAAGACTTTACTCCGTTTCGTTGAAAATCAGCCATGCATGAAGTCTTTCGTCTATGGCTGATCGTCAACGAAACGGAGTTTGTCAATTCCGTTTGTTGCTACGGCAAACAGCCAGTGAAAACGACTTCGTCTATTACAATTATGGGGATGCAAGCATCCCTTTAAACAAACAGAACTTTGTTATTCCTGGCTCATTCTGAGGTGTCATATGAATAATATGAATTTGTCTCCGAAATTCAGATACCGCCCGCCAAATGACTTTTTGGTTTCCTTCCTTCAAATTGCTTTTACTCACTCATGCGTGATATATGCATCATATGAGTTGCATCAAATTAATGAAAGAGAAGGATCTAAGCTTTACAAATATGTGTCATTTATTAATTATAATTGTGATTAAGTTATGATAAAACATCGATAATTCTCGGTTTCGTTTTATCTGGGTCGCACTGTATAGAAGACTTCTTCCCCAATATCATTTTTTTGTAGGGAATTAGTAATAAGTTTTGAGAAAGGATTACCATATATTCAAGCTTTGCATATGTGGAAATTTGTTAATGTTACAATGTAAGTACTTTATTTTGAACATTATTGGTAGTATAATAACTTGTTTCTTATGATGTAATTAATTTGTAATTGGGGGAAAAATATGAAGTGAAATACATAACAAAAAACAAGAATAACTATTTCTCGCATATCTATATTAGTTGTAATGATTATGGTAACAACTATAAAAAGAAGACAAAAAGATAGCGGTGAATCTTATACCCGCATCTTGTCTCATACTGTTTTTAATGGTTATGGTTTCTATAATCATCGGTTCTCTTTTCATTGTCCGTTGCTACTGGTATGGTCAATTTCTTCAAAATACAGGGAAACTTCATATTTACACGCACATAGAAGAAATGGAAGATATGGAATATAATTAAATTATTTTTGCACGATGGCGGTGCCAAGTTATTGGACCCCATTAATAACTGTCCTACGCCCATTGCATTTTTCTTTCTTTTCTTCTTATAACCGATGACCATCTCTTGAAAATGAACATATAGTTCGTTTGAATATGGAAGGGTGTACGTACAAAATCTTCTGTAATACCGTCGTACTGTTATATGCGACTCAACATAACAAGAGGAAAATTTTGAAAACTGTACTAACAATGCTTGTATACTACGTGATATATTATTCTACAGTTCAAATTTCGTTTTATTTGCATTTGTAGATTAGAACTGTTAATTGTTATATAATAAAATACATTACACCAACGTTTCTACCTTTGGTGTCTTAGTCTACATAGTAAAATAATTATTTTAATTTGTATGCCCCAACAGATCTCCAACGTGACAAAATCTCCAGGCAAGTTAGGTCTTCAAGTGCAGCAAAAAAGGAAACAAAAAAACTCTCTGCTAAAGTTTTGAGCCAGTATAAACCTTATTCCTTCAACTAAGTAAAGCGTAGAGCTGGCAGTTTTGCGAAACTCTGACGATTCTCCTTTTACGAACTTAAACGAAGCACGTGTTTATCACAATGGGAAGCGAATCCACAACTGTAAGCAGCGACTTGGTCACTTTCAATTCATCAATGACGGATCCAGAACTAATGAATGAAACGGTAAGCTCTGATTGGCTGTGGACACCAATCACGTGGTCTTGGTGGATAAGCATTCAGCTTGTAGTGGCGTGTCTTGGTCTTGTCGGGAATCTTTTGGTCCTGCTTGTCCTGTTCCATCGCCGGTCATTCAAGAAGCCTACCGATATCCTGATCGGTGGATTAGCCGCAGCCGATTTCATTACTTCGATCTTTATGATCCCTCAACCGAAGTTATCGGGTGCACCAGATACCGTTATTGGTAATGTCGCGTGTAAGCTGGTATACTCGTCGATATTCCTCTGGATATCTATCAGCTCATCGGTCTTCACCCTGACAGCTATCGCTATTGAACGATATATCGCGGTCCTTCATCCTGTAAAATTCAAGATTTGGGTAACACCGCAACGCCTGGTATATTGGTTCTTGGCAATATGGCTGTTGTCTTTCGCCTTAAACTCTCGCACGTTCGGGACTACGATGGTCGATAGCACGGCAGGAAAATGCGTGGTGAATTATAGCCACTATGCTATTCAGATCGTTCTAGGAATTTTCGTGTTTTTGATCAGGTTCATATTTCCTGCTATCATTATGCTTGTGTGCTACTATCTTATTACTCGCTCACTACGGCAACGGTCCGAACGATTTCAAGCCCAGACGGTCAAATCTGTTGATTCTCGTCTGGAGCAAAAAAACGCAGGTCCCTCGCAAAGTCTCCTCGCCGCTCGTCGCAAGGTCATCAAGATCATGTTCGTGGTGATCATCACTTTCATCGTCTGTTGGGCAGCGGATAGTACCGGGCTCCTTGCCTACAACTCACGTTTGGTTGATCGATCGTACCTCTACAGCCACTTATACCACGTGTTCGTCATCGTAGCTTTCTTCAACACGTGTGCAAATCCACTCATCTACACCGTCAACTATCCAGAGTTTCGTTTGGCCATCCGGGATCTCTTCTTTGGCTCGCATGGTGTCCGAGGATCGCTGTTTAGTAAGGACACTGAGCAAAGCACCGAGGCCAACGACCACAGTGACAAAGAAGGGAAATATGCCCTAACCAATATTTAACCGTTACCTGACGTACAAACCTACGGTTATACATTTTCGTATTTATCAATAGATATAGCTTATTAAAAAAACGTGATGCGTTTATTAGTACGCTGACCTTGGGATATCATACAGTAGACCGGCATACTGCGAGACCGTCAAACGTGTCAAGATTCCTCAGAAAGGTGTAAGGGGCCCGAGAGACCGAGATGTCGGTTTCACGGGCCGTCGGTCTCAAGAAAGTAACGAATTCTTCAGAAGGCCCCCAATGCCGAAATTGTCGGACCCACGTGTTGTGGCATCATTACAAAAAAAGAATCCTTCTTATAGGCAAGCGTTTGTTTAACATGAGCAGACTAAATGGCTGGCCAGACTTGACTGATGTCGATAGCAATAGCTTTTTTTTTAGGAGGAGGTCCACACTACAATTTTGTATGAAGGATGAGCCTTTGCTGGGATATCCCGTCGTCGTAGTCGTTGTCGATCGGGTCTGACCAGGCCTTAAACTTGTTTTATTAATTAGCACAAAACAAGTTGTGTATAAATGCTTCTATTTGTAATATCGGTATTAATGCAAGAAAAATTACATGTACCAGCAGCTATTATTTTATAGCATGTATCATTGTACCTAACAATATGAACACCACAACATATCAGGGTGTTCAATATCCACAGACTTCAAGTGTTCCACTTGATAATTACTGGATAGTTACTATCTGCATGCAACTCTTCTCTCTCCCTTTCCTTTTCTTATTCTCTTTCTCTCTCCCTCTCTCTTTCATTTTTTGTTGGCCCAACCACTATTCCATTATGATTGTTTACATAATGATGTTGTATATAAATGGTATGAACATGTTATAATTACGACAATGGCGTTAGTTCAAGCTTTGTTTATGACGACCCCTTGTTCTATGTATGATTTTTTGTAGCCATGTTAAAGCTCATAATGTTTGTGATGATATATATAAAAAAACAAATGAACATCAATCTATCATTCAATCTCTGCAGATACACTGTAATTTCTATCTCTCATAGTGACTTAGAGTCATAGTTGTTCATAAACTAAGCAGTTTATTCATCTTTCTAAAGATGAATTAATCTAAGCAAAGGGGTTTTGCCTAAAGAAAGGAATCTGTCTTTCTTAGCGCACTTGAATCCATGTTTCGGAAGAGGTTCTTCAACGGTGATTCAAATGTATTAATTTGATGTTCATTCAAGAGAAACCTCTCGAGGAACCCCTTGAGAGATCACACAAATTAAACTCTCGTTTAAGGGCAGGTCGCATAATAATTATCAGCCTTATTAATGTGGAATATTTATGATGCTCACTGTTGTGTGCTGTTGAGCCTTAAAGGGATCCGGTAACTTTGTCTCAGATTCTGAAAAGATATTCTTGATTTAGCTCATGATACAATGATAATTATAAACCTTTAGGTCAGTAAGGAACCCCATGACTTTTACAAGCCGACCACCTGTCTGATTATCAAGATATTTATGATTGGAATTACCAATTTTGAAAACCGTTCGCCTGACGGTTTTCATAACACTACAGTCTATTGGGGAAAACGAGTATGGTGAAACCGGTCACTCAAAGATTTTTACTTTTTTGAGGCACTTCTTGATCATTTTGAAGCGCAATTTTTTTAGGGTTTCAATATTACATCATATCACAGACACTGATAACACGTAGGGCCGTGTATCTCAGATTTAACATTGTTAAACGATCCCTTTAAGGTCAATTTCCTCGAATCAAATACCCGCTTTTCCTACATAGGCCCATTTTATGGCCATTAATATCATATCATATGATATTTAACAGCTTGACCTGTCCAGCCATTTATTCCAACAATGATTTGAAGTTGTGGGTCTTTCTCCTCGTTCTTCATATCAAGCTAGGAGGTATACATAGAAAACTGTCAGTCAAATTCATTTCATAGCTAGTGTATTTGGAGTTGGACTTATAGTAGATTGGATATAGAGTCAATAGCATTAGACTGATAATTCACTTTCTTCGATTGGTTTTCCTTGCCACATAGTTTTGAAGGTTAATATATACATGCATATCAATGAAATGGAATGTAAATATATCGCGTTTTATCATTATAATTACTGGGAAGGGAGGGGGGGGGGGGATGTTTCACAATGATCCTAAGTTGAACTTATTTCTAAGTTGGACTTAACAATTAGGGAAAGCCGTTAGCATCTTTGAAAATATTTAGTACAATTTATTTTAAAAGGCATAAAATGTTGATTCAAATCATACATATTTTCCATTATCAAGGAGATTGCATGTTCTTGAAGTGGAATTTATGAAAAGTCTAAAATACTTGAATTTTTGCTTTTGGAAATATTTAATTTTAAGGCTACAAATGGCTCTCCATAATTTCTAAGTCCAACTTAGAGTTAAGTTCGACTTTGGATCTTTGTGAAACACCCTCCTGCTATAGGCCCGTAGGATGGTACGAGCCAGACGAGTGCTTAATAACATGTGAATTAACGCCCAGATGAATCTATATTAATTTCGTAACATAACATACACTGTCGCTCATAAAGGTGGAATATTTTAGTTTTACCCCAATTTATGGAATTATTTTGAAAATTATTTAAAAATAATAGATCTAGATAATAGTATACATTCTCAGATTTTATTGAATAATAATTTGCCAATGTGTGTTTTGCGGGACTGCTGAAGCATGTGTATGCTACTATGCTTATTAACTAGGGGACCTATGCCCTCAAGTCATAAATGACAGTAATGAGGATTAATGCCCCACAAAAGGGCACTAATATAGCACATCGACACGGTTTTGCTCCTGGGGCCTCACAGTTACGAGTCCATTGTTTTGTCACTGAACCATGACTGTACGCAGCGGTGGCTAGTGTAGGGGGCAGTTTCCATAAATTAAAAAAAAAACAGAAGAAGCAATAAATTTCCAATAATTTATTGCATTTCACCCGGGTACCCAACATAAAAAAAATCGTCTGTGTGCCCATGCCTTGAGCCAAAATGCATGGCCGTCCAGAGGATTTTTTTATATTGGGGACCGGGGTAAAATGCAATAAATAATTGAAAATTTATTGCATTTTCTGTGGTTTTTTTTATTTATGGAAACTGCCCCCTACACTAGCCCCCGCTGCGTACAGTCATGGTTCAGTGACAAAACAAAGGCCTCATAACTGTGAGGCCCCAGGATCAAAACCGTGTCGATGTGCTATATTAGTGCCCGTTTGTGGGGCATTAATCCTCATTACTGTTATTTATGACTTGAGGGCATAGGTCCCCTAGTTAATAAGCATAGTAGCATACACATGCTTTAGCAGTCCCGCAAAACACACATTGGCAAATTATTATTCAATAAAATCTGAGAATGTATACTATTATCTAGATCTATTATTTTTAAATAATTTTCAAAATAATTCCATAAATTGGGGTAAAACTAAAATATTCCACCTTTATGAGCGACAGTGTACTTAGTTGTATCAACTGCGCATAGATGTCAAAGAAATAGGTAGTGTGATGGCCTCAGTTCTGAAAAATGACATCAAAATTAATTTCATTATTTACCGTAACTTTAAAAAAATCTTGTCTGCGTGTTATTAAATGCAAAAAGCGAAGTATGCTTATTTTTGTATGTAGCATATGTGAATGAGCATTAGCATGATGGCAGAAAGCGATTTGACCACCTGTGTTGAAATCAAATATCAGGGATAGTTGAGTTCTGTTGCAGAGGGCGCTACACAAACTAATTTTTGTGTGAGAAAATGAAGAACTGAGTGTCAAATTTGAAAGAATATACATGTACAATTTAAATGACAAAATCATCTTTGTTTGATCAAAATCGGTTTAGAGACGGCTGAAATATCCATAAATATAACCATTTATAATATTTTTGTACCAATATAAAATAATATTCGATAATTTCAGTGAACCAGCCGTTGATAAAAACGAAATAGCGCCTTTTACGTTTTATTCCAGCCAATGCCGATGTTTGCTTTTTCGTGTTGGTTATAATACGCACAACCAGCCGGCCCAAGAATTGTTATTTTTTATTCATTAATTAATTAACGGTCACCATATTTTTTTTGAAAGTTGAGCTGAATTGGTATGATCGTATTGGCTAAATTTGACACATTTTGGGGCCTAAAATTACCTTCATAAGGAATTTTAGGTCCTAAAAGGACACTAGAAATGTCATAAATAAGAATAAGAGCAATAACCATGCACTTGCGGTCTGAAACAAGAACTCAACTATCCCTTCAAAGGGAAATCCGACCTTGATAGCAAACTACTTTGGATGATAGCAGAAAAATCGTACAAGTAGACAAGTGAACGTTTGAAATGAAATCGAAACAAAAAAAGTTATGATTTCTTGAAAGTTGTAATCAATATAGGTATGGGCTCTTCAAATTGACTTAATTGGTAATGTCTCTGTGATTTAGTGTCGGACAAGTTTCCTCAATGGAAATAAGCTCTCGAGCTTTCGTGCGTTATCCTGTTCAAGCTGACTTAATTTTGATCTGTTATTCTTGTATATTGTATGTTGGAAGCTTGGCGAATACAAATCAATCAATTAATCAATCATTGTTCCAACAAACAAAATGACTAAAATGTCCAGGAGAGTCTATAGAGGACCTCTGAAATATGATACCCATTATATATTTGAGTATTGCCCCAACGGAAAAGGCATTTAGGAGAAACATAATTAATCATAATTTGGTACGCGTCGAATGGGAGAGTTATTCGCGACTACGTCACAATCCCCTGACCAATTTTTTTATTTTCTCGTTTATCAAATTTATTCCAGTTTACTTCAATTCAGTTTTAAAAAATCCCTGATTTGTGTTTACCTTTATAGTGGTTTAAAAAATATTTAGAAATATGCATGAAAACAGCTAAATTACGTTATCTATTAAAAGAAACTAAACAAGCCATATCCAAACGAAAATCAACTATGTATGATTACTATTTCGTCATCAAAATAAATACTTTGTTTGTATTCTATTTACGTTCTTTGCCAACTAAGTCTAATCTTTATTATTTTGGGGAGCGAACAAAATTTCATGTTGAACCTACATTTGACATATAAATACTTTGAATGAATAAATGAATACATGAATAAATTAATCTTTGTATGATAAACAATGCGTCCGTATGAATCAATAAAATTGTTGCAATCACCAAACATCTCCTCATCCTTACTTCTCCCCTTTTTTTTCTTTCTTCTTCTTCTTCTTCTTCTTCTTCTTCTTCTTCTTTGTCTTCTTCTTCGTCTTCTCCTTCTTCGTCGTCGTCTTCTCCTTATCCTCCTCCCTTTATATAATGTCAACGGGCTATACAGCCTATCACGAAAATGAAATTAAGATTATAAATGGTGTTAGCATAGGTTCAATGCAATTTATTGAGCATCGAAAAATAAACGAAAATCACACTTTAGATACAATTTGTTCCATATTATGGTTTGTGAGGGGCAAATACTGGGCCAGAAGCTTGGTGAACATCTAGTCCAACTTTTGTCCGTTTTTTTATTTTAATTCTTTTACCAAACGCATCGATCCCACACACCATTCATTGCGCGATCCCCCAATCGGGGTTACAGAATAGGGACTTTTTAGATTTGCACGCCGACATACTGGACTGACAGTGCCTTACTAGGACGTCACATTGCCTTACAAGGACGTCACACGTAGCAGTCTACTATGTCGACGTGCAAATCTAAAAGTCCCTCATGAGAGGAATGGCAAGGTCTACTGTCAACGCTGTACTATCAGCTGGTTGGGTGCGCGAACACGGAAACGGTACAGAGGTTGGACTGGTGAACACCTTGCGCAACACCGATGGTTCGAACATCGTAGTAGGTCCGTGGTTCGAATCATAGCTCGGAGCTAGCATGGATATTGACCTATGGCAAGAAATACATTCACATTTGAAACTCTCCACGGCAGGTTCCTAAGAAAGAACAGCATTGATGCTGATGAACCTTCTCCGGTTTAACAATAAAAATCATAATTGCAATTATTGTTATCAATATTATCATTATTATTATTATTATTATTTATGTCATTGTTGATATCGTTATTACCATTATTATTATTTTCATCATCATCATTTATTATTATTATTGTTATTATTATTATTATTTTTATTATTATTATTATCATCATTATTATTATTATTATCATTATTATTATTATTAAAGCGATGAAGGGCCAGACAGAAAGAGAGTTTTGAAACAAGATGACGATGTTTTTTTTTACCTGATCCCATTAAACCTTTTAAAAGAGTGATTTCATCAAAAAGTGAAATTAAAGCGGAAGGAAGATAATGAACATGTAGAATAAGGTCGATGGGATTTCTAATGATAAGTTCACACCGACGCCGAATTGATGGCGCATTAAATCGGCGAGCAAAGCGGCGGCAAAGCGTAACAAAGCTTAATTAAAGCGTAAAGACCGTAATAGAGCGTGAGAAAGCTTTGAGCAATTCGGGACATTCGGCAAGAGCGCCAATTTTGTTTAAACTGTTTAAACATTTGAGGCGATCTGTCACGAATTGCGTAAAGCGGGGAGAGCGTATTAAAGCTTATCAAAGCGTCACAAAGCTTATCAAAGTTTTGCTCAAAGCGTAGGAAAGCTTAACAGAGTTTACATTTTTGGCGCTCTTGCCGAATGTCCCGAATTGCTCAAAGCTTTCTCACGCTCTATTACGGTCTTTACGCTTTAATTAAGCTTTGTTACGCTATGCCGCCGCTTTGCTCGCCGATTTAATGCGCCATCAATTCGGCATCGGTGTGAACTTAGCATAACATATCTCAGGAGATCGTGAGATTTTTTGAAAAAATGACGCCGAATTGATCGCCGATTTAAAGCGCGACATTCGGCGTCGGTGTGAACTAGGCATAAGATGTTTGTTCAAACAATTGTCCGTTTATTTCGTAAATAAACTCATACTCGACCAATTGGTATCCTTTCCTACGTGTACGCATGTAAACTTTGTTTTTCCAAACGTGACCGAAATTCGTGACCAGTTTACTTTGCTTCACAGATTCTGAGAAGCAAAATTTCACTTAGGTTTTTGAACAACTAGAGAACATGACTCTCTAGTTTATCTATCTAATACATTATGAGCATTAGGTATTCTGCACTGTGCTTCCCCTCCGCTGCGTCGAATAAAACGCACCACGGCGCATTGCCCAGTGTTAGCATTGTACTCATTACGTTATCATCGATCTCCTGGAGTAAGTGATGAATCGTTACCGTACACTTTCCAAGTAGGATATCCACCGGACATCTCAAATAACACACGACAAGATTGTGACGTCATTCTAGAAGTCTGCCTTTGAATTCTCAATTTGTCTGTTTCTAGGTTTCACTTTCTCTCTCTCTCTCTTTTTTTTCTTCTCCCTTTCCCGCTCTCTTTCTTTCTCTCTCTCTCTCTCTTCCTTTCTTCCTCCTTAATTATGTCTCCCTCATTGTTTCAACTGTTTTACTCATTTTCAACCTAACTGTTCAAGTGTTCTGTCCACTTCTTTCCCAAGTGATCCAGCCTTTATCACATTATCCATTTCCACTTTGCGATGCATTTATTTGTTCCATCCCCCGTCTATAGAGGAAAGAGGTAATTTTGTCGTCCGTTCTTCCACTACCAACCACCTTCATCCTTTTCCTCCCCGCCGCCTCTCATTAAACCTCCCCGCTCTACGTTTATGAAACCGTTCTGTGATTGGTTTTTTATTAGCTCAGTCATCTGTTTCCGATTGTTTAAATCTGATACTCTTTCTTAGAATAGCATCAACCTCCACCCCTCACTCAGACTTTCTTTATCTTTTTTTAAACGCTATCTGCCCGTTTTTCTAGTCTGAAATGTTCTCTTTCTTTCTCTCTCTCTCTCTCTCGCTCTCTGTCTAAAATTTTTTTTTCTCAATATTTTTGTTATTGATTCACAAACAATACAAATCATTTATAGAAATGCAGTCATTTTTCATCTTGACATGATTCAATACATTTTCAATACATAGATCGTACAACTGATGAAACAAAAATAAAATCCGTTGTATAAACATAAAACACATAGCCAAGTAGATGAGAGTTAAATTCTCATTATAAACAACAAAAAAAGCTTTTCAATGCACTTTTAGTTTTGATCTAAATTTGGAGAATAGGGCCAACTGAGTTGAGACGGGTTGAGCATTAAAATATTGGCATAATGCGCTATGCATGCCTGCATGGTGGTCTGGCCGCGCTCATCCATTACACTGTGGTGCTAAGTCCGTGTGTAAAGATGGATAAAGATTTATGAAATGGTCCTGAATGTTAATCAACTGTAAATTGCATGAAACGGTATGACGTATTGACCTTTAAAATCGGAGAGGGGTATTAATCTACAAAACCGCCAGCACCTAAAGGTGTGCTAGCTGGGCTCGTGCTAGCCCACAATGCATGTCATCACATCTACACTTATAGATTTTTAATGTGGTCATGGAGTTTAAGTGTAACTTTAATATTTACAGCAATACTTCCTCCCTTAAAACCACAACAACATATCGATCCTTGTTATGCATTTTCTGAAGTATGCTTGGTATAGTCCGACATGAAGATGGATCAGTCAACATGAGGAAGGGAAACTATACAACAGAGCACACTCTATCACATGATACAGTACCATTTTATCTTACATCACTGCATTCAGACACTACTTTTCCTCATTCAACACAAGTGTTTCTGTAAAATAAACTAAAAATTATTTTGACATGTTTATAATTCATTTGATACTAATTCTTTAATCAACTTACATGGGTACACACAATTTTGAATATAGCCGAGATGGATGATACCAAATACATTGCCTTTCCCCTCATAATTCATTAAAACGATTACATGTAAAGATATTGTAGTTTATTATTTAAGTAAGTCTATATGGACACCTGCTCATGCTAAATATGAATACAAATTCCATCACCTGGTAATATTATTTCTCCAAACCTGTAGAGATAGTACAGGCGGTTTTAAAAACAAACACATAACACCTGAAATTCAGGAGTGTTGAACCACCACCTGAAACTATTGAAGACGGTGCATATGGTTAGGTACACTTGAAGCCACTCTTTTGTTTTGTAGTGTCTAACATCAGTCATTTCTCCACATAAAGAGGCTGATGTTTACAATCTTCATATGTAATGTTTTTGTAATACATCCATACACAATGATCTGGAAATTAAATTGAACTGGCCTATATTATAAAAAGGTAGACGCACTCTTATAACTTCAAATCCAAATTTTAAAAAGGAACATCAACTCTCCTGTATCTCCTATGTGTCATGAAATGAACAGAACATGTAAGGTTTCCATGTCAATTTTGTTTGTGTCCGATCTGACTATTATAAAACTCAAGGATTCAACCTTCATAGAACTAAATTTAAGTGAATAATCCAACATATTACAATTGTTTTTCAAGATGGCAGATGATGCATGTAATTCATAATTTTTAATAAAGACTTGAATGAAACTGAATTGAAGATACACAATACATTGCAAGTTTTCCTGGTTTAATTAATAATAACAAGTCCTTTGGTTTGGCTTCATGATGATTTAAAAAAAAAGAATTACAACCAGAAAGAAATCAAGCTGAAAATAGGATAATTGTGTCTCTTTACACTAAGATGAAGAGCCTTTTATTTAGATACACATGACATGAGCGCTATACAAGGACCCATTATCATTAATATTATTGCAAGTTTTCCTCATAAGTCATTAACAATGCTAAATGTGTAAAGAGACACAATTATTTTATTTTCAGGTTGTAATTAGAAGGAAAAAAATCATCATGAAGCCAAATCCAAGGACTTGTTATTATTAATTAAACGATAATGCTGACACACAAGGCATGTAGCCATGGGAGGGGGGGGGGGGGGGGGTGGGGTGGTCGCCCCCCCCCAAAAAAAACAAAAACACGCCAGCCAAAACAGAAAGGGAGAGAAGAGAAAAGAGAGATTCTATTTTGAGCAGCTGAGGAGATATAATGAATTGCTAGCCAGTATGAAGATACAACCCCGCTCTCATATCATAAATAAACAGGAAATAAGTCAAAATAATGTGGCAAATAATGACTAACATATTTCCCGCACGCAACTATTGAAATCTTGTGATTAAATGCTTTTTGTTTGATGATTGTTGATTTAAACGTCAATATAGTTAACACAGGTATAATGCATATTTCTGAAGTTATCCTTAAAAAATCAAAAAAAATCTTGTATAACAATGAATGAAATATTATTTATGAAAATTCAGACAAGGATTAAGAGTCGAGAACAGTACAACGAATCGTCTTCTTTCTCTAAAAATGTAATGAATCGTCAAAGCTTTTGCGTTTCGCAAAAGGAGAGGGAACTCGCCCTCTCCGCATCCCCACCCCCTAGGGAGCGCGCTCTGTAAGTGATTCGTACGCTTTGCGTGCTCACTACCGCCCCCTTAAATAAAATCCTAGCTACGTGGGTGTAACACACCTCAGGAACAAACGGGACACCTCACCCATGTTCAAAAGTGTGTAAGCATTTTGTTGATATGGGCTTACGTGTACTGACTTAATTGAATCCATTATCGTGATCATGAGTGAAATGGCACTATAACTGTATTTCGATCTTAACTACACTGTTAAAAAATAACAACAACAAGGAAACATGAATGTGTGCAATTAAAGGGATCCGGTAACTTTGTCTCAGATTCTGAAACAAAATTCTGAATTTAGCTCATTATGCAATGATAATTAAAACATTTAGGTCAGTCAGGAACCCCATGACTTTTACAAGCCGATCGCCAGTCTGATTATCAAGATATTTATGATTGGAATTACAAATTTTGAAAACTGTTCGCCTGACGGTTTTCATAACACTACAGTCTATTGGGGGAAACGAGTATGGTAAAACCGGTCACTCAAAGATTTTATACTTTTTTGAGGCACTTCTTGATCATTTTGAAGCGCAATTTTTTTAGGGCTTCAATATTACACCATATCACAGACATTGATAACACGTAGGGCCGTGTATCGCAGATTTAACATTGTTAAACGATCCATTTAAGTCAGCAGCAATGAAGACGGCTTCATAATTTTTCTGATAATTTTTGTTTCTAAAATCTATTTAATAAAAAAAAGCAAACATTTCTTGGGATAAAAGCCAAACGGTTAATATTAATACATGTGATAGTTTCTTGATATAAATAGGCAAATGCCGTACACGAAAAGAAAGAATATGGTAGCAAGTTAAAAATCGATAAACCCTGACTAAATGCGAATCAGAAGACAATTAATGAACCGGTCACCAAGGAAAGTAAACGGCGTGAAACAGATAACTAGAGAGAGAGAGAGAGAGAGAGAGTGTGTGCGTGTGTGTGTGTGTGTGTAGCAACATAACGTGGTATAACTTTGAAAGTAACTGTAAAGGTGTGTCCTCCCCCCCCCCCATGCTGAAGCTCGACGACCATGATTTGTATACCCAATATTTAATTGCAAAAATATTTATTCGTAGGGAATTACCGGACAACCCTAAATGTATCACGTTTAACCAATAGACAGACCTTAATTACCTTAACTCTAACTGAGCTATTACATTCTGCCATAACATTTGGACATGTATACACTCCCAGAACAAGTGTTAATATGTTTCAATCTTTTGCCTAAAAAATGAATCTACCTCCTACCATCTTGAAGCAGAAATCAAAGTTTAGCTTCCATCTCATTGATCTTTCTCTGTACAATATTCTTTTCACCCACATTACACGTTGGGTTTTTTGCAAATGAGTCAAAATTAGTCATTCATAATCCCCCTTCATTATAACCTTGATACAATATTAATCTCTTAATTTGATCTTTCCCATTCCAAATAAATTCAAAACGTATTTTCTGTATTTCCGATATGACCCACTTTAGAGCTGCTAGTGAAGAAAGCACATAATTTAAAACATACACGTCCCCTCCACCTCTTGCTCAAACACACACTCACAAAAAAAAACAATGCCAAACATTTTATGTCTTGATCTCCCTCCCTCACACCCAAACCCAAACGGACACACACCTTTTCTCTCTAGTTCTCTTTCCCCTCCTTCTCTCTCTCTCACAAACTCACACACACGCACGCACAAACACGAACACACACACGTACGCGCGCAACCCACAACCTTTCTCTTTCTCTCGCTCTCCCTTTCGTCTTTCCCTATCCATGGGCATCGATCTACAGAAGATAGGGGATGTAATTCTGTATCCAAAAACAACTATTTTCATTTATTCGCAAGTTGTAAGTTGTTAAATATTTAAGCTCTTTATTTCCTTGTCGATTTTCTTTCTTTGAATTCGCTTCGATATTCTAGGTGCTTTTTTGTCTTTACCTTAGGTGGCGGAAAGTCCCCATTACACCCCGCCGTGAATATCCGAGCTACGCCTCTCCTCCTCGAATCTCTGTTTGTCTGTCTCTCTTCCCCCTCTCTCTCCATCTCTATCACCAATTCCCCCGCATGTCTACACCCTCTTACAACTCCTCTCTTCTCATTCGTGTGTCTGATCATGGCTTGTTAAGATCATTCCCGTGGTTCTCAGTACAATTACCGTGATTACGATGAGCTATAAGCAGTTTGCTTAGCTGCCGAGGAAATCGAAATAGTCCTCCCGGCCCTCCTCCCCTCATCACACACATTCTAGCAAGCTACGATTATCTTTCTGTGGTGATGGTGGTTTCTACAGTGTACATCGTATAACCTTATTAAACAACAAGCAGGGTGAGTACAACTTTACGAACCCTTTTACATTTACTAAAAGATTGTATGTTATCAAAGATATTTTCTTATACATCCACAACAATCTCTTAGATACATGCATGTTCATGGGTATTTTCATGAGCTTTATTTATGCTATGAATATTATACTCAGACTATATGATTATGCTCATGCAGTATATTCGTTGTTCAGTATTCCCTTTTTCATGATTTAAATCTGAAATCATGTGGAAATCATGTTTTCCTTTAGAATGAATATCATTTGCTTGTCTTGAAGAAATGTATTTTCATAATTCGAGTAGGATTACACAATACCTGTATGTTCATTTAAATATTGAAATTCTTATTCTTTTAAGAAATTAAGAAAAGTGAAGTAAGTGAAAATAATTACCTTTTTATTTCGAGTTCGAAAATGGTATACAGAATAGTAAATTCATAGATCAAACTAGCGAGGATACCAACCAAAATGGTCTTATTAAAACTATATAGTCCGTGTCAAACTTATTTAAATTTTGAAGATTTAAGCCGTAGACAGGAAATTTAGTTTTAGATATGTTACATTAAGTTTTGTTCTCCCGAATAATCACGATGTTAGGAAACATAGGGATGAAAGAGAGCTAAGGTTATATATAGGATTTCCCGGCCAAATTCGCGATTTTGTCATTCAAATTAATTTGTCTTGCGTTCAAATTCGACGGTTTAAGAGCAGTCAGGTATATCTCGGGTTTATATTCCCTTTTCTAGTTTTCAAATCTATGGAATTTTCGTTAGAATCTACGTATGTTTCATTCAAATTAATTAACAATGTGCTTCTTTCGCTATTTGGTCATTCGATTTGGCGCAAGACGATTTTTTGACAGCGCGACGGTGTACTTTTAGCATTCTAATTCATTTGTACACTGTAAAAAAGAATTTGTTCATTGGTAATTTTTACGTATTTTTTCCATGTAGAATTTACTTGAAAACATTAGTTTTGCCCCTTACGCACTAAATTTAAGTCTTGCTAACACAAACTTTCAATTTAGTAGAACATACGTGGAATATTTAAGTAAAATCAAATATATAAGAACTTTAAGTAATTTCAGCTTGTATTAATTTAGTAATTTTAACTCAAAATCAGAATTTATACGTATTACTCAAACAATTTATGTTGATTATTCTTATCTTTTTAAAGTAAGGACCGATGCAGTGCGTAATAGAAATATTTACATAATTTATGAATATTCATTAAGACCAAATTAAACTTTTTTTTAAATAAAACAATTCTTTTTTGTGGATGAATGAAAATTCAAGAACTTTAAAACATTTACTAATTCATTTAACATGGCTAAGCAAAGACAAGACAATTTTTAATTGTTACCCAATTCAAAACAAATCAAAACTTGATATTTCAGGAAATTGTCAACCAATTTTCCTTTTAAGATGCTACGATCAAGTATATATAAAATTTGGAGCCTTTCAATATGTGTCGAATTGAAGCGTATGTAATAGTTTGTGATGGTGGTAGATATATATATACGGTTAAATCTTAAATAGAAGTAGTGTTAGTGATTAGTGATTAATCTTAAATAGAAGTAGTGAATGATTAGTGGATGTTACTTGTTAGATTAGATGGGTACCAAATCGTGCAATATGTAATCCTATCATAGCATTTTTTTAATTATCTAAAATGATTACAATACTTAAATTATTTACGTTAATGTAACTCGATTTAACTGAGTAAAAATTTATTCAGCAAAATAAGTAAATTCTACTTAAGATGCCGTAGGTAATATTTACTTAATAAAAATAAGGCAATTCTTTTCCTCAAATTTATTGAGTTATTTCGACTATTATTTTTTTACAGTGTAGCATTCAAATTAGCACTTTGTGCACTTAAATTGATGCTCAATATACATTTCTCGTTTATTACACACTTTTTATAGCTCATTCTTTTTTTTTCAAGATTGTTTTTTCATGTGTATTTCATCATATTTCATTTTCTTGCATTTATACACTTATATTTATTAGATTTATCTGATATTCATCAGCATTTAAGTTTGATTGTTGAGAAGAAAAAAACGACTTGCATCTATGGACCTGATGGTCTCAGTATATTTGTAAATGTTCATGTAAGGAAGTTGTTTGTCTTATGTTTCATCATAAATTTATCATAATTTCATCATAATTTCATTATGGAAGAAGGGTACAATGTTGTGACTGGGGTAGGGACTATAGAGTCAACAATTTGAACATGATTTATATTTAGCCATGTCTTTAGCCATCAATCTGCTGGCGGGCAAGTTAACTATGAAATTCTTTAAGAAAAACAGAGGGGTGTGCTTGGTATAAGAGACGATGTGAATTACTTTTGTAAAATTCCGAGTCTGTAGTAAAAAGGGGCGATTGAGGGTACCCCCACCTTTCCCATGTATATGAACATGTCCGTGCAGAAATGCCATATCCCTTGATTTTGCCCCTTCTTTACTTTATGTCTGACTACACCCATCTGCATTGTCCTGAAAATAAATAAATGTAATAACAGCTTTATAGAGCCCAATGGCAAATCATGCATTTTAACTGCATTATTCAAACACTGTAAAAGTTTCCCCGTAACATTCCTAACTTGAATACAAATATTACGAATACGAATGACAGGTGTTAATTTGAATGATAAAAATTATGCTTCGACAACTGAATATTAATTTGAATGCTAGTTGAGCATTTTCTAAATTGAATGACAGATATATGAAACCCTTCGACCAAAGTCCTAAATTAAATACAAAAACTGGAAAATTGAATGATAATTGGCATGGCAAAGCCGATCTGCGCTAACTTAAATGCAAAGTAAATGAATTCGAATGACAAACGCGCGAATTTGGCCGGGAAATCCTATATTAATTTGTCAAAATTATCAAATAATTATATTATACGTATTTACTATATTTTGATATAAACTTAAGTGCAGAGAGACACCATGCGTTATAAGATCTAAACGTATTATTCATGTTGGTGTTATTAATATTATTTTTTATTGATGATATTATTATCATTATAATTATAATTAGTATCATCATTATCACATTTTTCTCAAAGATCAAATTCGATCACGTTTCCAGTGCTAAATACTACTTGACAACTCAGTTTGAAGAATATTCGCCACAAAGCGCCATTATTTAATTAAATGCCTTACGATATATATTGCACATCTCATAATGTTAACGTTGCTAAGGAAAAATGCAGACCATAGCAACTAAATGTGCCATTTTAGCTCATATAAAGTTGTTAACTTTAGAGTAACTTTAGTTTTCTGTTAACAAATAGCCAATTTTCAATTTTGGGATCAAAATAAGCATCCATGTGGGCAGTTCTCTGAAAGGTTTCAAGTCATTTTTCATGATAACTTTTGAAATATAGAGAAATACGTAATATTGCGCTATTAATTTTCTGTTAAAAACGTAGTTTAAAAGGAAATATCAAATTTTTGGCTCAAAATTGTTTTGGCAAAAAAAAAAAATTACCTCCATTTTAATTGAGCAGTATTTTGAAGAACAACCATTTACATATTAATTCCATGTCTCCAAAATCTGCTTCGCCCCCTGGGTATTATATGGAAAAATTGTGTTAATTATTTAGTGTAAAAGAAACAAAGAAGTCGTCAGGGTATTATTTATTTACGGATTTAAAGTTAATTTACGAAAATGGGTATGGAAATTAGTTGTCGAGTCTCACATTGTACTTCAGATTTTAAGATTTAAAGGCAATCTTGAACTCCGTCATGATGGAAAATAAGATTTCATCCATTCAAGCAAAGCTAATTTACGAAAACAAGAACGTAGAAGCTTACGAGTTCGTGCGTTATCATCATGTAAATTTCAAAAAACTTTTGGAGGATTTTAAGATTTGAAGGTAATCTTGAGTTCTATTATGATAAAAATAAAATTTCACGGATTCAAGCAAAATTTAAAATGAAAATTCAATTTATTTTCTCTTCCTATCTTTCTTTACGCTATCATAATAATAATAATAAAGATAGATTTATTGAGCGCATAATAAACCGAAGTTTCTCTATGCGCTTTACAAAGTAAAAAACAATCAAGTACAAGTATATTTAAATAGTTACAAATTTGTTTTTTTCCTTCTATAACGTTTTTTCTTAAACGGATAATAATCACTTGCCTCTGTTTTTTTTTGTCAATTCATAACTTTGTCAGGAATTTTAAACTAGCCACAAAAAAGGCGTTCTAGAATAATAATGATCAATAGAAATACTTTGAAAAGCATTCAAAGTTAATTGTTATAGAACTATTTTAAAGACAAAAAATACAATTAGGACTTAATTTGAGATACGTACATGTACTATGTTCCTCTCTCAAAAAATGAGAGGCTTTATATATTGTACACAATAAACATGTCACATAGTAGGATCTTGACGACTCGCTTTAGAATTGTAAGACAAGAGGGTTATGGCAACTCTGATTTTACCATCCACTTCAAAGATGACCCCCTGTCATCCTAAATGTTCTTTTGTTTCAATCCCTTAATCGATTTTAAAACGAAGCGGTAGCAACCACGAAGTGCCCCAGTGCTAACACAACCCCTTGCTCTAATGAATTTCTGTTTAAAATTGTTCTCACACGTCTTGTTACTGGATGTGTTCGCCATTTGTAAACAATACAATTAATCCTGGAATGAAATCACTTCAGACAGGTATGGGATCCAGGTTGGCTTTGAAGGAACGTCTGAATAAATCGTTTCTCGAATAAATAAAACGATATCACTTACAGGAGTAAGAGTCTAAGAGACACCGAAGCGCCTTGGGTATCTTATCGGTTTATAGTTATTTTCTTTTATGGTTACAAAATGGTGTCACTTCATGAGGTAAACTAAAACAGAACCAGTCCATATTGTTACGGGACAAAACATAAATCTGAAAGTTGCCTCATCGGAAAATACTTCTTCAAGAAATTTACCCAGTAGCAAATTGTGAGAGTTTTTTGGGTGAAGTTATTAGAGTCCTTATGTATTTAATCGTTGATATTGTCAAGATAAGTGCGTAATTGAACAACGACATATCCTATAATTGTATCTGCATTTTATCTTTGGGATACAGAGGGCATCATGAAATTACATCCTATAATCCAGTTCCCATGGTTATTATAACCGGCCCGCCCCTTGCCTTAAAAGAAAACGAATCAATAGTGAAAAAGGAGGAAATAGGCCTACGAAAAAAAGTGTTAAATGAAAAATGAAAAACATGTATAATAGCAGATTATGGTATTGAAAAGATGTAGTTGTGATCGTCTGTCTTTTAGCTCAGCAAAAAGTACAGTACTTCTATGTTTCAATCGCAAATGGCATCACGATTATGTCACAAAATCAAAGATGAAACGAATACCCATCGTTTTTTCAAATGGTGCAACATAATATCAAACTCATTGACTTAGTACAAACAAATGAAGGGGGAAATTTCCCTATTTTCAGTCATAGGGTCTTAGAAAAGGATAAGTCGTCTTCTTGATATAGTCATGAAGTCTATAAAGAAGACATCACAGTCATCATCTCTGCCTGTTATCCTGTGCAGTTTACGAGATAAAGAAACAGATTTTCAACATTACCTCTGCTATTATCCCCGAATATATTACCTTACAAGACTTCCTTTGCTAGATACTTACGACCACTTTAATATCTTTCACAATCTGTGCCGTGATTTTATTAATGTTGACAAGACTCCTGAATTCTATCATATGCATTCATTGAATTGTCGCAGTTTCATAGTCGACTGGCATCAATCATCCAATTATCTCTTCTGGAACACTAACACTACCCATCAATCCAGATAGTCAATGGATTATACAGGGTGCCGCATCAAAATAAGCATTAGTCGCTAATTCTATAAATTATCGAATATGCAGGTAAACATTATAAATGAAAATTGAGTACGACTTTTTGTCGTGATGTGTTAATCATGGACCTAAATCGGTATGAGGTATTCAAGGGTTGTAGACAAAAATGAACCTTTTCATAGTTTTTGTAATGGGCCTATATTGTATTTATTTATTATATTTGTCAAAACTACAACTCAATAATCAATCATCTATTATTTTGTAACACATTGTATATACTTCAAAATTAATCATTCAATTACCTTTTTAGGAGTACTAATATTAGGCATCAATCCAAATATTAGTGAAAAACATACAGGGTTGTCCTTAAAAAGGGCCTTGATTGCTCATGCTGCGAATTCCCAAGATGAAGTCAGGCATTATCGACGAAGCTTGAGGGGCACAAATGTTGAGGTGTTTCATAGTATTGCTAATATGGACTAAACAGTGATTGAAGAAAGCAAAAAAAAAAAAAAAAAATCAATTATCGATTCCTTGACTCCCTAATTTTCTAAATTCTACAAACGCTCATTAATGAAAATTTCATAAGGCTTACACAACCATAGCAGATTTTGAAATGAAATTAATTTGAAGTTTCAGCTAACTCCTATGATGATTGAAAAAACACCGTTATTTCTTCTTTCTCACACTATTTATTCATGGCCACTAGGGTTGAGATTTGTTCACCGTGTATCTGTACCTCAGAAGTATTGATTTTTCAGAGCAAGGAACATTGAGGGTATCGAGAATTGAAACACCCGAGGCTGAATGGTATATTGTCAATCACAATTTGCGCTGATAAAATGTTGCGAGAAAACACATTTGTAAAGACGAATCGTTTAAATGTTTTATTGGACTATACAACACGCGATAAAATCGCATTTTGCATTGGCGTAGATCCGAGGGTTTAGGGGAATAAATTCCTCCTTTTTTGTTGCGAGGTGGGGGGGGGGGGGGGGGGGGGTGGTGAATCCGTACAATCATCCCTACTTATGGTTGAGGGACAGAAAAAATGATATGAAAGTAATCCAATTACTGTTTTTTGTGTATTTTGTTGTTATATTAATATCATATGTTGCTATTGCAGTTATAGTTGAAATTATACCATTATTATCATCATCATTACCATCGTCGTTACATATTATTGTAATCATAATGGATTAAAGACGAAATTGAGTTCTGGTCATGCGATTGCATTGTGAACGAAACAGTGTGGAATCGATCAGAAAAAGTTGATTATCTATAGCACGGTTCTGGAACAATCAACATGAGAAGAAATGTGGCCCAGTCTAGGTAAAGTTGCAAGTACTGTACACAGAAAGATGTATATGGGACTACACAAATATGTGGCGTAAAAATCCGTCCCGATTGTTATGCTGTTACATGACATATTTAGAATACTAAGGCATTTGAAGAGCCATGCTTTCCAGGGAACACTTTTAATAATGTTCTTCCATAATATAATATTCCATATTATAACAATGATAACACTCACAAATTATTTTTCACCTCTTCCCAGAACTCAAACTTCTATTACTATCACTGTAATTGTAATCAACAGAGTTAAAAGCAACCTTTTTTAATTTCGAATCCCCCACATCCCTTTTGGAGGGTTGTCGCGAATTGATAGAAGTAAAAAGAATATTGATGTAAAGCCGAAGAACTCACGTACTAGTGTGAAATTTAGCTTTTCCCCTTTTTCCAAAAGGTGTTTGCTCTCTTTCGCTTCATACATAGGCAAGCATATTGTCCCTTATGACAAATATGAAATAATCAATTAGTCAAACAGTGCAGGAATGGTGGCGCCTTTACGACTATCGTCATAGTACAAGAAGTCATCTTCATTTTCCCCGCCAAAGCCCTTCTTAACGGATGACTCCAATCAATTTACTCACCTTGTATGGGTTGCAGATTATTTTTCTCCCAGCGCTTGTATTAATGTGGTGGGTAAATATAAAGCACGTATAAGCACATGAACCCAAACATCCTTTCGTCAACGGTATAATTTAATTTGCAAAATATATATTGTATCTTCTATATATTTGCATTTCTATCTAAAAGGTACAGGGGTGTATTCTGAAATATGATATGTTTGTGTAAGGAATCTATCATTATAACTTTTGCACTTTCATTCCACCAGGTGCAGGAAAGCGAATTGGAATCGACCGAAAGGGAAGGTGTCATAAAGGGGTGACTAGTTCAGGTTCTATTGTTGAGACAACGCAATTCGAGTATGAAGACTTTTGCTGTTCACGTGGTTATGGTTTTCGTTAAACGCCCCCTGGAGTTGTGAGTCCACCTGCTGCCAACCGGTCAGAAGACTACAGTTCAGTAATACTCAACTTTTTGAAGATCTATCTGTTAACAAAATTATATGGATCTCTAGCAGGTCCAGTGTGATGCTTTGTCAATTAGTCTTTTTGAAGGGGATAATCATTACCTAGGAGGCCCATTTACATGGCCAGCAGAATGTGGAGCGCTATGTAAAGGCCAGGACGCAGCGAACCATCAAATACTTTGAGGATTGAATCGCAGGGCACTCGAGAGTCCGTAAAATTTGTTGCTAAAAAGGACAGGATTTTCCGAGTGCAGAGCAGATTGAATAAATCATAATCGTAACAAAGCCGCAATGGAGCAACACTCCGAATCTATAGAGATATCATCGGACATAGATCACGTGAATTTAACCAATACTTCTTATTGGTCGTGGACACCGATCACGTGGTCCTGGTGGTTAATTATCCAATTAGTTTTGGCTATCTTGGGTATCTCGGGTAATCTTTTAGTCATTCTAGTTTTATTCCAGCGTCGAAAATACCGGAAACCTACTGATATTTTAATCGGTGGTCTCGCAGTCGCCGATTTCATCACCTCGATCTTTATGATTCCTCAACCGAAGCTATCGGGTGTTCCAGATACTATCTTGGGCGAGATTGCATGTAAACTGATATATTCATCCGTCTTCTTGTGGATATCGATAAGCTGTTCTGTGTTTACTCTAACCGCTATCGCAATAGAACGCTATATCGCTGTGGTCCACCCGTTCCAATTCAAGCATTGGGTTACACCTAGAAAGATAATAGTTTGGTTTCTTATTATCGGGCTAGCAGCGATCGCGATAAACAGTCGCACTTTTGGAACAACCTGGGTCGACAGCGAGCATGGGAAATGTATGCATAAATATAACGTCCCGGGCGTTCAGACATTTTCTGGAATCATGGTGTTCCTGGTCCTATTCATCATTCCCACTCTCATAATGCTCGTGTCTTACTCTCTGATCGCACGCAGCCTCCGCTTGCGGTCCAGGCTCTACAAGCTCCAAAAGGGCGTCCTGAATAGCGGCAAAGTTTCTGGTCCATCAGACAGGCTTCTAGTCGCTCGGAACAAGGTTATCAAGCTTATGTTCGTGGTCATCATCATTTTTATCGTCTGTTGGGCAGCAGATAGCGTCGCTCTTCTAGCCTACAATATGAGATGGGTGGAGCGGTCCTACCTCTACAGCCCGGTCTATCATGTCCTCGTCGTGATGGCGTACTTTAACACGTGTGCCAACCCGCTCATATACGCCATCCACTACCCGGAATTCAGACTGGCCGTCAAAGACCTGTTCTTCGGGTCCAGGACTGTCAGGTCGTCCCTGTTTGGAAAGGACTACAATCTGACCACAAAGGGCAAGGTCTATGTCAACGCTATTGTCTGAGAGTTGCATCCGGTCCAGGGAACTGTAAGCAACTCTGCAGGACGACAAAGGCTAGTGTTTGAATACATTGACTGGACCACTTTCCCTACTTGGTGTAAACCAATTCGCACATCTTGAACATTGACAAATTCTAAATTCAATTGTGAACATTTCTTGATTTTAATACTGTGTTGGATGACCATTACTGTATAGTTTGTTTTCTTCGACTATCAAACGTGTGTTTATTTTCTGCTAGTATAAGGCAATTCATATGATATAATGCACATATACACGCATTCACGTACGTACATCCCAAATATATGGCCAATAAATATCTTTGATCTGTGTAAAATCTGTGTATGCTCAAACTAAGAAAATCTTTGCTTTCAATTTTTATCCTACAATTTTGCTGACTAAATATTGAACATTATCTCCACCTACACAGGGGATAAATAGATGTTAAAGGCCCACTGCACTACTTGTAGCTACTTGCGCCCTCTATATAACAAACCATGCCTAATCGGTGACCATTGGTCCCCCATGATCCTCTTTTTCTTATGTTAACTGAGAGCTGAGTTGATGAGATAACCACCTGTCCAGTGACCTTGCAGGGCAGTCTAATCCCTCCTGTAAACTATGGCAGATACACTTTAATGTGAACTAGAGAATAAATCATTTCAACCACTTAATCAAATTACATGAACATTTGCCTCTGAGGCAAGATTGAGTCAATCTTTTTTCAAAGGCATCGATTTTGATAACAATTTAAATTTATACTAATAAAATTAAAACTGATTGAAATGAAGTACGATTTACATGGAACTTAACGTCGAAATTGGCATGGTATTGATTAAAAACTACCAAAGTAGAAACATAACGCTAGAAACAAATCAAGTAAAATGTTGAAAATGACAAGATACTGCATGACTGAACAAAATGTAGCAATATAATGATCACATCAAGGTCAAATTTTCCCACATTTTTCATATGATGAGGCCATAGTACGGAATGGTAATAAGTGATATTCGTTAAGAAATCATACATTGAAATTATTGTATTAGCATTAACTGTTTATGCACGTGCGTTCCACTTTCTACCGCATAAACAATGTTTTGTGTTTTAGAGATGTAAATAAGAGATTAGATTGATGAAAACTATTTCTATTCTAATGATTTTTTTGTTAGTTTGTTTACAGTTTGTTGTGATAATTCATTTTTCATTGGGTATGGAGGAGAACATATGTCAATACCAAATTAACCAAAGATCGTTATAGAGTCTTCAGAGTCCCATTTTATAAAACTTGTCATCAGTGACAAATGACAGTTTTTGTTATAAGCCAGTGAAATCCTTGCTCCCGATTGGTTATCAGCAGATAAGTCACTGATGTTTTGGTATAATTTATCATCGAAACAAGGCTTCGTTAAACGCTTTCCCGATCTTCTCTCGACAGCGACAGGGGTTTAGGCGGGGGGGGGGGGGGGGGGGGGGGTGGGGATGGGGGGAGGCTACGAATTTATGAATTTCTACGACCCGATTATTGGCAACTAAGTCAGAAATTTCAAACCGAGTCACATCGCTGAAAATGGCTGTAGTGACTCACTGAAAAATTAGGAGGTAAAAATTCTCGTATTAAGATCAAAAGTGATCAAAAACTTCCAAACAAAATCGCTGATTTGCTTGTTCGTTTTCTGGTAAGAAATACCAATTGTTATTGTTATAAACCTAATCAAACGGATATTGTGTGATCAACAGCTCTGTTTATCCATATATGTGATGAGACATTTCAACGTGGGCAACCATGACATTGGTAAGCCCGGTCGCGTCTTATTGCTTCGTACCACAGCAAGCCCAGAATCCAGTATGAACTAATTTTCATACATAACAAGCTACGAAAATTGCAAGGAGGTCACAAAAAACTTTGATTATTTATTGCTTTGCCTCACTACTACTGAGATTCGAACCCTCAAGTCAACTCCAAAGTTATATTAGTATTACGCTGTCTTTACCGATTGTGCTAACGATGGGTTGATGAAAGCTTGATTTGAATAATTACTATCATTCTATTAACAACCCTACTGGATTCCATGTGCGCATGCGCTGGTTTCCTTCGCGGGTGCGCATGCGCAGGTTTCCTTCGCGAGCTCAATCTTGGCTCGCTATGGTACGGAAAAAATCATCCCGAAACACATTCCACACCTGCTGCATACCATGGTTAAACCTTGCAATTTCATAGGCAAACTCACATATATTTCTGTGGAGTGGAACATAAGGACAATGAAAGCATAAGCTCCAATGACATGACTTTGAAAGAAGAAACAAGCAAATATTTGATGATGAAAGTCTGGCAATTGAAGAGAATGTAAGCTATTGGAAAGCCTCGAAAGAAAATACGACACTCAAACAAGTCAAATAACGTTTGATCTTTCGTTTCAAATTAAAGTCAAGCAACAGCCAAGCTACCAGCGACCATGTAAACAAGCAAAAATGCTTGATCATGTTCATGATGCCAGCGAATTCTTTTTGTTGAAACAAGTAATTTGTATTCGTGCTTAAGCATATTGGTGCAACTTGTGCAAGACTCAAATCATCCTTTTATAACCGACAGGTTTTCATGTATTATAAGCCTTTATATTTCGTCCATATGTTTTTTTAATAGGGATGTCATACATTATTATATAATAATAACATTATTGGACATTTTCAAAGCGCACTCATCGACCACGCAAGGTCCTCAAGGCGCTCCATTATTATCCCAGCTCTCTTGGGCTACCGATTTTGGTAATCACAATAACTAATAAATTCTTCCTACCGGTAAAGATCTAACATCTGGTTGGAGAGTGGCAAGTGTAGATTAATATAATGCCAAAGGGCATTAGTGCCGCGTCGGGACTTGAACCGCGGACCTTGTAATCCAAAGTCAGACGACGTATCCGTTAGACCACGACACCTATGCCTTAAATCAATGATTGCATAAAACTTACTTTAAAAAAAATGTGCTGCATGCATCACGAGATGTACTTGTCCCTTCAGTCGTGATGTAATTCAACTGATGCCAACATCGATCGATAATCAAGCATGACATCGTATTACTTGACCTACAAGGTCGAATACATTAATCATAAGCGTAAACAACAGGGGAAGTGATGCATAATGTTAACCTCTATTATCTATTGTACCCCGTCACTAGATAAAAATTCTCTAATTCAATTTCCTAAAATGCATAATAATAATTGATGGTCGTAGTCTTACGTAAAATTCAAATACTTACGTTGTTCATGCAGGACTGCATCCGTTACTTCGTGCCGTTGCTTAGAAACCATACTCATTTTGTCACGTGATCGATATTTGGCTCTCAAGGCGGAGCGAACAAACACAACATAATATCGCCACCCACCCAAACATGTTACTCTTCCTCTCTTCTACTCACTCGTCCACCCTTCTCTTTCTCTTATTTGTATCCTATTATGTATCACGTTGATACCACTCTTCCTCTCATTTTTCCTCGAAACACATCAATTTTCTAGCAACTCCGTATCCCTCTCTTTACCACACTATTCCTTGAGTTGTATTATGATTATAGGAATACATTTATTTGTCTGAATTTTATTTTTCAAAAAAAAGAAGAAAGAAAAAGAAACAAAACATTGAATACATATGTATTTAAAGTTTGCCCACAAAAAGTATTATTATTTTTAAATACATTATTCAAAGCGATACTGAACTGATGAAATTTCTGTCCCGGTTTACTGTTCGTTGTACAACTCCATCTCCAGACGGTTGTTTCACAAAGACTTAAAGGGATAGTGGAGTTCTGTTTTCAGACCGCAAATGCCTTCAAAGTGCATGGTTATTGCTCTTCTAGTGCCATTTTAGAACCTAAGATTGCTATGAAGGTAATTTTAGACCCCAAATTGTGTGAAATTTAGCCAATACGATCATACCAATTCAGCTCTACTTTCAAAAACATACGGTGACCGTTAATTAACGTTTTTTTTTAAAGTAACAAGATATGGGCTGGCTGGTTGTGCGTAATGTAACCAACACATTAATGCCAATCAAAAAGCCAACATCGGCTGAAATACGACGTAAAAGGCGCTATTTCGTTTTTTCAACGGCTTTTTCAAATTATCTAATATTTTGTGGTGGTACACAAGTATTAGAAATCGTTATATTTATGGATATTTCAGCCGTCTCTGAACCGATTTTGATCAAAGATGATTTTGTCATTTAAATTGTACTTTCTTTCAAATTTGACACTCGGTTTTTCATTATCCACAATTTTTTTTTTGTGTGTAGCGCCCTCTGCAACTGAACTCAACTATCCCTTTAAGCCCCTTTCACACTCGGATCTGCGTATAGTGGCGTAGTGTAGCGTACCGACTACGCCAAAATTAGGCTGCGTATTCATGAAAAAAACTGTTGCTTCGGCGTAGTCCCTGCGTAGGCACCGCGTTCAAATCCCAGCCCGGCACTAACGTCTTTTGGCAAGACATTAATGCACATTTTTCACTCTCTACTCAGGTTTGCATGTGAGTACCTGGCAATCGAAGGGGTAATGATCATCGCAGGACCCTCGAGAACAACATCGCTGAAGTTGATGAGGCTTCCCTAGGTTATTATAATTCGTTTGGGAAGATGTAAGCACAGTCTATATGTAATAAGTGTAAAGATTTCGTGGTGTATTATTTCCACCTTAAAATGAGTTTAATGCAATATATGTATATATGTATATGTATATATGTATATGTATATATATGGAAATAGAAGAATAATGAGAAAATATAACCGACTCAATTGAAAGTAAATCATAAGGAAATGAAACTAAAGAAAAGGAGGATTTCCATGCCTGTTTACAAATTAGATTATGTATAAATGAATCATAATCATTTATCTAAAAAAAAAAACCTATGACAGTTAAAGTAAAGTTTTGAAATTTATTTTTTCTTTGAAAGACTGTCTGATATAGTAAATTTGCCAGTATGTATTTTTGTCAATGTTTTTCTTTTTTGTAATCAAATCACTGATGAAGTCTGACCGTAAATAAAGAGAATAAGTGGCCAGATTGACATTTCCCGAGTGATCTTTTTTTCCCCTTCGTCTGTGTCTTAGCTCCGAATATCGAAGAAGTTATTTTTCTTTTTAAAAAAATGAGGGAAAGAAAATCACCTGTACCTGTACTTTTTGTCTATAAACAGGAGATCGAAAAGCACATGTCCTGGTAATTAATAAAAAAATGATTGCGAAAAAATATTAGGCCCCGTATCCTTTAATTTTTTTTTATTCGAACGTCGGGTTTAAATTGTACCAATTACCTGAAAATGTGTGTATCGCCAGAATCTATAAAATCAACCTTATACTTATAGAACCGTACAGGCGCGTACGCATGATTTTGTTTTCGAAGGGGGGGGGGGGTTAAAATTTTAAAATCGCGCCAAAAATTTCGCAACGACTCAGCCAGCCGCCCCGCCAGCCCATTCCTCCAAAACACACACACAAACAAAAATTGAGGGGGGGGGGTTCGACCCCCCCCCCCCCCCTGCGTACGCGCCTGCAACCGTAGTAACTGGCATTCTATAGGCAAACGGTTTGACGAAAACCTAGGAAAACATTAAACACCGCGTATAGGGCTCGCACGGAACCCGAGCGGACTTGGATTCCGCGCGAGGCCTATTTTATGCGAGGCCTTTCATAGGCTCGATTACCGTATAGGTTTCAACACAATCGAAAAAGATGCTTAGCGTGCAATGGGCATAAGTTTGAATAATATCCATTCCAACTCTCTGCTTATTAAGTAAGGTCTACTCTAAGTAGATCATCAAAAACCACTGAAACCCATGTATCGATTGGTCAATAATTAGCCTGCATTGTGTTCATATATTATGTTCGTCCAAATTATTTCCCATACCTGACTGATTGTATCACAACATTTTATTAATGACACTTTTAAGATTATTTCACATAAATGTATCATTTCATTAGATGTTTTATCGGATTCAAGCTCTATTAGGGCTATTAGCTTTGTACAGTATCATATCATACTGAAACCTTACATTGGCTATGAATTGTCACAAATCTAAGCTAATTCGTCCCATACAGTATGTGACAAAATAGATTAGAATTTTCTTAATGATAACCAGGGGAGTGTTTCACAAAGACTAAGATCGACTTTAAGTCGGACTTAACTATGGCAGGCCATTCATGCCACTGGTAGCTCTCATCATAGGTCTCTCATTTATGATCTTTAGATAATATTTGTTCCTTTAATAATTAACCATCAAGAAATGTAAATTCTGTAGAATTGTGACCATGATTTATTTGTACGTTCCTTGACAGACCAATGCCAGTAAACGATGTGGGAAAATTGTGGCACTAATGGCCTGCCATAGTTAAGTCCAACTTAAAGTCGATCTTAGTCTTTGTGAAACACCCCCCAGGACTGTTTCTATATGCTACCAGATGGCCTCAGGAGGGCGTACATGTGACTGATGACCGTGCAATCAAAAGTAACATTCTAGAGGTCATACTCTGCAGGGAAGCTCCAATGTGAAAGCTTCTACTGCGTAGCAGCCTTAAAGGGCCACTCTAACCAAAACGGGCTAAAAGATGGGGACAAAAAGACACGTAGAACAATTTTTGACGGAGATTCCCAACATGACAATGATTTTTCTTAGAAATCATGAATAATTCTGGAATCTAGCTTTAAAAATGACGATTCAGAACGCTCAGGAAAAAAAAGCCCAGTTTATGACGTCACTGCAGGAGCCTCTCCGGTGAAAATGAGGGTGATTTAGGCATTAAAATGTCTTTAAAAGGGCGAACTATGATATTAATTAAATATGCACTTGATAATCCCGGTACGTTTCATTTATGAATTACAATGAGATTGTGAGATCCTTAGTTGTAGGACAAATCGGACATGCCCGCAATGCGTCATCAAGCCACGTGACCGTATTACCCTTTTTCGAGGGGCGTAGGCCAGCAAGCGTGAGATCTGTGAAAATGGGTGGTTATTATCATTTTGGGAGTCAAATTTAAAGATTTTCTGAAAAAAGCAGAGACTTGAATATTAATAAGTAGAGGTGTATGCATGTTTTAAAGGCTATGCTATGTGAGTCAGAGTGGCCCTTTAACATTGGCGTGTTTGCACGTTCAGATCAAAACAATGCATGCAATCATGCATGCCATGCATGGGGTACCGACTCATTCTCAAAATTACGTCTCTAAATTAAGAACAATTTTGACTAATACGATTGTGCTTGTATATTCCTACTATAATACCAGGGTGTATTCATGTATTGGGGAAGAGGCGCTCGGTCCCGTGCAATTGTGATGTAAAAAAGTAAAATATCCAAGGTTTGGCTGAGTAACAAAGAAATTCATGAAAGTCATGCCGCCTGTTCATCTGCTATATAGGCTCGTCTACTGAACTTAGAGGTTAACCTTACTCCTACCAAAAGTGGTTTTGGGAGTTTGTGTTGGTGGGTGTGTGTGACTATATGACTGAGATTATGTGTGTCAAGGTTATAATGAAGGAGTGTTACAAATGACTAATTTTGACTCGTTTGTAAAAACCCAACGTGTAATGTGGGTGAAAAAGACTATTGTACGGAGAAAAATCTATGAGATGGAAGCTATACCGTTGAATATTGAAATTAATATTGATATCAAAGATATTTCTGGAGTTGCCTTCATAGATCTTCGTAAGGCTTTTGATCCTGTTGACCATGAGCTACTTCTACATAAACTAGCTTGTATAGGTTGTAGTAATAGGACTATTTCGACACTTACCGTCAGTGCATACGATGCAACTGTTGTGGAAGAAAAATTAACTGTTGCATTAAACAGAGTCATGGCATGGATTAAGGAAAATCGTCTTGTTCTTAACACTGAAAAAAACTTGTGTCATGTTAATAGGCTCTCGTGCTAATCTCAAGAAAATTGAATCTTTCACCAATTCATTAAATGGCAATTTGATCAAAAGAGTTCAATTCACCAAATGCTTAGGACTTTTGATAGATAAAGAATTGAAATGGTCTAAACAAATCGAAAACGTAAGTAAACTTACCCAGAAAAATATTAGCATGATAAAGAGAGCAAAGAGTTTTTTGCCTCAAAAATCCTTAAAGTTACTTTATAACAGTCTAGTGTTGCCACGATAAGATTACTGCTCTGTTGTATGGTCGAACAGATTTCATTCTCATACAACTAAGCTGCAAAAAATTCAAAAGAGGGTCGCAAGAATAATATTGAACAAGACATATGACACACCGTCGGCTGATTTGTTCACAAGTCTTATTATGGATGACACTAGACAAGCGGTTTGAGTTAAGTCGCGTTATGATGATATATAAATGCGTTCATAACTTAGCACCTTCTTACCTTCAGGTAGGCTTAATCAATCCTAATTAAGTACATGAGCATCATACAAGGCAAATAGACAGTGAATGTTTACGTGTGCCTAGATTTCACACTGATTTCAAGTGTAGCCCAGTTGTTTCTTCCATATTTAAATGGAATAAGCTAGATAATTCGTTGAGAACGGCTTCCTCTGTCAATTCATTTAAAAGATTGTTTAAACAAAGTTGTAATTTGTGAATGGCTCAGCCGAACATACACTACGTCCATGTTCTGTAATATTAACATGACTTATTCACATAATTGCGACTTAATTAATATTTTCCTATTGACATTACTGTTTACTAGGTTAATGATATATGTTTATTTTGCAAACGAGTATTATTTGTTTAACTTTTCTGTATAAACGTTATAAACGATGTAAATATGTTCATGTTTATTCAGGGCCCCATGGAAGACCACAACTTGTTGGTGAATGGGCTACCCTGTCAAAAGATTAGAAGAAAAAAAATATATAAACAAAATACTTTGACTTTAGCTTCAAGATGGTAGGGGGTAGATTTATTTGTTCGTGTAACTATGATTCCAAGTTATTAAGTTTCAAAGCACCTAAGTTCTATTTAGAAATGATCAAAGCATGGGAAGAGTTAGAAGGTTGTAGGAATTTTGAAGAAAAGAATAATCCAATTATTTTTAACAATAAAGATTTCTTATCGAAAAAGAAAATGATTTTTGGTGAGGAGTTGTTTACACGCAATATAATTTCAATTCAAGATATTTTTGCTGAAAATGGCATGCGGGCAATATCTCATTTTTAACATTTGGGGTTAAAAGGAAACAAAATTGTTGATGTATGGAATATTGGGGAAGCTATTTAGAGAAGCGGAAAAAAGGATAACTGGAGTTAAGTGGATGTAAAAGAGTATAATATTTTAATGCAGTTTAACAGTAATGTGAAGCTCCTCAGAGATATATTACCGAGGAAGGTTTATAAATATTTCATAGAGAAGTTACAAAATTTATTTGTCTTGAAGATTCATGATGGACGGGAATTTTCAGATTTTTCAAATGAAGTATGTAGGGAGATATTTAGTAGGCCTAGGAAAGTTACTCTTGTTAACAGACTAAGAGAAATTCAGTATAAACTGATGGAGCAATATATACTAGAGAACACTTATTCAGATTCGGCTTTGTTGTAGATAACTTGTGCTCATTTTGTTAGCAAAAGATTGAAACACATTTACACTTGTTCTGGGAGTGTGTACATGTTCAAGGATTATGGCAGAATGTAATAGCTAAGTTTGAGCTTAGGGAATTAAGGTATATCGACTGGATTGATATTTATTTAGGGTTGTCCGGTAATTCCCCACGAATAAAGATATTTAATACAAATATTTTTGCAATGAAATATTGGATATATAGATGCAGGTGAAAGTCCGTAATATTGTCTTTGGGGGAGTTTCAAAAAGAACTGTTGGAATTTAGGGAAGAAGAAAAGAATATTGCAGGGAGGGCAGGTAAATTGGCGTTACATTACAGAAGTGGGAACAAGACTGAAGTTTTCATGAACTTTTCACACTGGGCTATTGTGGCTATTGTAGCCTCATTTAAATGATTTAAACAAAGTTTAAACAGATTATTTCTGTTTGTATGTCGCTCCAATTTGGGGTATTCTAAGGAGGCTAGGAACAGTGTGTGGTAAAAGTGTGGTCGGGTGGTGTGTGTGTCGCATGGTGGGGAGGGGGAGGGGGAGTGGTAGTAGTGTGTTTGGTTGGATAGGGTTATTTGTTTTATGTTACAATTGATTTCATTTTTGCTTTCATCAATCGTACAATCTATGTAATGAAAATGTTTTGAATTCATGTCAAGGAAAAACAACTGTTTTTAGTGATTCTAAGATTGATTTGTATTGTTTGGAATCAATAAAAAAAAACTCTTGAAAAAAAAAAGAGGTAAGAGGACAAAATTTGAAAATTTGACATTTTGCTCCGTTGGGGGGGGGGGGGGTAAGGTCATCTTTTTTAGGTCAGCCATTGGTATAATCTTTTCTTTTCTTTTCTTTTTTTTTATAACAAAAAAAAAACAAAAAAAACAAAACCAAAGGGGGGGGGGGTTTCCTCCAAAATACACACATGAAAAATACCAAAGGGGGGGGGGTTTAACCCCCAACCCCCCCCCCCCCCCCTGCGTACGCGCCTGGTGCATGATCTTGAGTAACGATGCCAAATTAAACAAAAAGTAATACACCAGGGGTTGTAACCTTATCTTGATTTTGTGTGTGTTGTGTTTTGTTTTTAGAGAGCAAGACATTTCACAAAAACGGGTCATTAAAAAAAGATAACATTTCGAGTACATTCTGTACCAATTTTAAAGGCAAAAAGGGCATTACTTTGTTGAAAATGTTCTTGGAGACCGCAAATAGGGGATCTTTCTTTTCTCCGCAAACGATCAAGTGTTATATCTCAAAGTTTGAAGATGAAATTACACCACCAGGATACTATATATATATATATATATATATCAATTCAATTTAAATGACAATTCAATTACAATATTTGTATTCCATTTTGGAACCTATAATATACAAACTACTGATCTACTTAATGTTTGTAGAAGAAAAAAAATAAAATATGGAAATGTTGTTCATTGGGTATAAAATATAAAACCCGAAGTTTGAATTGATCAATTATTGTATGATAAATTTTGCACAGTAATTTACAGCTGATCGTTGAATACATTTTGTCATTTATAATTTGTCTTATCTGAAACACTCAGGAATCAAACAAATTCAATGTCAAAGAAGTGGAAAAAATTGATATGTTGTAATTTCTAGCAAATGTTCCATTGTTAACCCTTAATAAATTTTGTTTGTGTTTTGTATATGTTTGTAAATATGTATAACATGTAAATATAGTGGAAAATAAATAAATCCTCATGGAAGAGGCAAAGAAAAAAGAAAGAATATACAAGCTTTGGTTCTTAATAGGTTCCCCATATTTTATGATATTTCTCTATGTTATTTTTCTATCATTGTTTTATCATGAATTCTCTTGTTAATGTGGAACAATAAAACAAACAAACAAAAAGCCTATAAATAAATATTGGAAATTAAAAAAGCAAGAAATGTTGATACTAATACATACGAAATACTGTTTAAACGAAGGTGTCTGATTTGATCATGCACACAAGTTCTATAAATTGAATAAGCAATCGATTTTCACGTACTGACAGTGAAGACGTGACACTGCATTTAACACACGCTAAAATTAAAGGATGTAACTTTCATTCGGATAAAGTTTTATGACATTCCCTAAAAATAATTTTTACAACCATGTTTTGAAATTTATAAAAGATTTTTGGAGAATTTTAATGATTCATAGAGTACATGCAATACTAGAACAGAGAGCGTAAAAAGCAAAACAATAATATAAAAACACAAAAGCAACATCACAAAGCAAAACAGAACTAAAAAGTTACAAGCACTATACACAGAAAGATGTATATGGGACTACCCTATATCTCTCACACGACCATGAGAGAAACAAATTTACCAAATATATGAATTAGTAGGCGGTTTCCCGGCAAATTTGTTATCATCATGTATTAGTCAAAACATATTCTTTCACATGATTGGTAATGAGAGCTTCCGTTTCATTTTTTGAAATTGGGGCGTTTCCAATACTGGTCTTTACCTTTAAGGGCAATGTGGCAAGGAAAATCGGCTCTAACATAAAAACAGGCAGAAAAATGGCTCATTGCCGACTAGCTCATTTTAAAAGCTGAATTCGTAGTGAAGATGCAATTCGCTTCGTAGAATTTACTTTAAAAAAGCGATAATAGCGAGGAAATGTACTCACGTAATTTCTTAAGTAAAATATCAATATCTGTTCTTAAAGTTCCATTTTCCATCTTTCATTCTCCTTTCCTAACTTTGCTCGTTTGCTCTTTGTTGGACAATATTCTTCACCCTGTTTCCTAGTGAAATTAACCATCAACTCTCCGGAAGTATCCTGGTGCGATTCGGTTCGTATCCCAGGAGTTGCAGGACATCCAGACACTCCTTTACGATTTGTCTCTGTTCCATAACTGTCAAGTTCTTCATCCACTTATTGGCTGTTTTTTGCGCATCCTTTGAAGTTGAATATAAAGATTTGTCACTGGAGTTTGAATGAGTCATGTCGTGGACAAACTTCTTGAGTTCTGGTTTAAGTGGCATCCCGATAAAGTTGTAAATCTTTTTGGCTTCTGTCAAAGGGGTTTTGGCGAAGTCCTCGTAAATAACAAGATGGTATCGTCCTTGTAACCATGGCGGAAAGGGGTCGGACGATGTCTTCGTGTTCTCCCTGATCCAATGGCACAACCCTCGAACTGTAGGGTTGTTATCGTTCATCTCTTGAATGGGGAGCATGTACTCTGGAATATCATCAAGAAGACCAAGCGGTTTAAGGCGGCCCAAGTTCGGGAAGAGAGGCCGTGCATTAGCCACATGTTGTGAATAATGGAAGTTCAGGTAGTTTATTCTGGACTGGGTAGCTCCACGGGGATCACGAACAAGGTGGATAATTTTGAGATTGATACCGTCCTCAACCACCAGCGGTTTCAGAAGGTCTAGATCGGCGTGGATGATCTTCGTGGCAAGTCTACCTTTGAATTCTTTGCAAAAGTTCTCGAGAGCGCTTGCTGAGTGCATTCTGCAAGATGTACTGTTCAAACAGAGTCCTCTGTTCATGCTAGAACCAAACCAATGATGTAAAATCTCAACATAGTCCGTTTTGAAATCGCACTTGGCGAAACCGCGAAGTATATCTCTGGCCATTTCTTTGCTTTCCGGAGTGTTCTGCGTTACATTCTTTAATTTCCTTAATTTTGTAGTTGGCCAGAGTGATTCGAAGATGTAGAAGAGCTCTGGATTCTGGTTGAAAAGCTCTCCAAGTGCAGTTGATCCGAAACGCCATTGCGCCATAAGAATAATAAACGGAGGGGACTCATCGACTTTTGCAGATTTCCTGACATCACGCGTGCCCGCAATTGCTTCGGACACTGGGTTTTCTTTCACGGTGGATAAGTTTGTCCAATAATTTAATGTTATCCCGGATAAAATACAAACAGACAATGCCAAGACTGCCAAAGAAAAGCGTCCACCATTTATTTTATAAGGCAACGCTGAGGTAAGTTGACGGGAAAACATTCGCATGATCTGAAAAGCCATTTTAAAATGCTTCAGCACAAAAATGCCCAATTGGTACAATGCCGAGCTTGGTCGCATCTGTTAAATAATGATTGAAAAATAATCGACTCACCGATCACACATGGTAACTAATGTTCCCGTTCAAGAAAGATTAATCTAATCGTCTGCAAAAATCAATATTGATTAGTTCCATGCACAGCCGGTATTTTGGTATCCACGAATTAGAGCGATCATAATTATACAGATGTGTCACTGTAACCAGTGTAATTAACCGCCGCGATTCCGTTAACGTGTGAAGAAAAAAAACATATCAAAACGTTTGGAGCTAAAATAATGGGCCCTACCTATTGGAATTGGAGAAAATGCACCAGTCATGCTCTGTGCACACAAGAGATTACATATCCCGTATCTCTGTGCAGCCGGTATCGTTCCACCGATCCCGAAGCGGGAGGGGGGGGGCATGATATAGGCGACACAGTTCTTAAACTGAGATATCTCACCAAAAACTTTCGTTCGTCAAAGATGGCCGAGGGGGAGGGGGGTAACATTGACCAGTCAAAACGAGTCTTATGTGGTTGGAAAGATATAACATTACATATAAAAAAGATTTTCTCAACTTTCTCAACTATACAAAATTAGAAGAGGGCGGTAAGCCAAATCGTGACATGGTAATAAAGCTCTGTCGCCCGACCCGTTGATTTTACACAGAAAACGTGCTGAAATTAAATGTTTTTTTTTTTACTACTTTAACAAATAAAACACAATAGTAAATCATGATGACATCGTGTTTGCTTTACTAGAAAGAACATAGTCTTTGTCGTATTACTCGTATTATAATACTCAACTAGGCAAAATATGTGGTCCTTTTAGCAAAATGGAGATGGAGGTAAAAAAAATTCAATCACGTAATTATCTGGGTTTAACTGAATTATATATATGAATATGGTAAAATAAGGAATATACTCTCCTTCAGTTTATCGATCCCCCCCCCCCCATATGAAGCGTTTTTACAGGAATTGACTGCAGAGGAGGGATGAGGGGGGGGGGGACGGGTAATCAAGTGGGGTTGGTAGTAAAAGTGGTCATGCTGACATCTCCAGGAAAGTGGCAGCCGAGTCTCCAGGTACCCGCACTCTTACCGCAACTTATATATTCTTTAAAATAATAATAATAGCCTAATAGTCCACTCCAAATGTTATTAAACCAAAACGGAAATTCTTTTTGCCCAATTGATCGTGAGCCCGGCAGCCACTGAGCAGCACCAGATCGACGTTGCTCTATCCCTTATTGTTGAACGCCAAACAAGGTAGCAACAACTCCCATCTTTTAACGTCTTTTGGTATGACGCGGCCGGGGTTCGAACCCACGACCCCCCGGTTGTGAGGCAGCTTATACTGAATTTTTAGAGAATTAAGAACGCGAACGGAAACGAAAGTCGTCAATGCAAAAAAGTAGTAGAAGAAGAAGATGAAGTATAAGAAGAAGTAGTCGAAGAAGATGGAAGGAAAACAGACTTTTATCATATCAGTATCACATTATATTACATAATTATTTCAGAAAGGGACTTTTGCCACTGAGATAGCGATATCTATTTTTCCATTCCTTTAAACTGTCATCAACTTGGTTTCACCTTTTCACTTTCACACTTTTCAACTCCTTACAAAGGTTAACTTTTATCGTTTGAATTAAACCCATTAAAAATAAGAGAAAAAAATGAAGTCAATCAACTAATTACATGAATATAGTAGCAATCGATGTCATTTTATTAGCTAAAATACAAAATCATATCCATATAAAATTTAATGTTCGTTACCATTGAATTAGTATAAAAGAACAGACTTTTATCATATCATATAAGTATCACATTATATTACATAATTATTTCAGAAAGTGGCCTTTGCCACTGCGAAAGCGAGCGATGAAATGATTTTCGTTACGGCTGAATATTTGTATTAAATATTTGACGTCTCCTGTGCCTGGGAGGCGAAAAGCGAACTGAATCACTTAAACCCTAGGGTCTCTCCTCCCTGTATAACTGATTTGGGGTGTGGAGCTGGACCACTACACTGGGGTTAATTCCCCCCTTGACTTATTTAATTTTTACAAAATTTATTTCCACATACGGGCGGAACACCCTAGTCAGCACAGCTGTTTTTTTTATAGGGGTCCAATCAAAATACATAGCATTATATGAATAGTGCAGTGGATTTTTTACGTGCAAAGATGGTGATCGGCTCCCCTCTACACAAGATCTCAATTTAACATTCTGTCCAATGGATGGAGTGTTTTCCACTGTAACATATAGCCTGTGTATATATATATAAAACAGGGGAGGGGGATTTAACACACAACGCAGGCTTCAGTCATCCGCCAGGGTTTGACTCGAACACACGGGCCCGAATTCACAGAGGTTTGTCGACATTGTAAAAACACGTCGAAACGCGTCATATGACGCACATAAACCTAGGTTTGTCGACAAACCCCCTTTGTGAATTCGGGCCACGGTCTTTGGTTCGACAGACAGACGTTTTACTGACTGAGCCAACACACCTCCTCGTACTATACAGTGCGTCCCAGAAAAAACGAAACCGAGAAGTATCGATGTTTTATCATAACTTAAAGGTAATACAAAGTTTTGGGAAATTTTGAAAATTGGGTGGATAGTGATTCTTTACAATTTTGATACGTTCGGATGCCCCTGTGGATGTATTATAAGTACTAGAAAATTTAGCCCTTAAAACACTTCTGCTTTCGAGAAAAATGCAATATAAAAATTTACCGGTGCTAAATTTCAAATAGCGCCTATGGCCGTACAATAGTAGCTGCGACCATGAAAATCTCTGAATATGTAGTTGTGATATACACTTTCCAAACGGAAATAGCTAGTCGGTCGATTTAAGTCAAGAAACATTGTTTTATAGCGTAATTAATATCTTGACCTTGAGAGGGAGCTATACAGCATAAAGAGTTAATTATTTATAATTTCATAACTTTAGACTCGATTTCAACCGCGACAACGATGACTGAATATTGTAGGATCACATATACTTCCAATATGTTCATTTGAACCAAATTCATGACCCCATACCAAAACTTTGTATTACCTTTAATCACAACCATAATTAATGAATGATACATATTTGGAAAGCTTAGAGTCTCTTCCTTCAGTTGATGCTACTCAGATGATGCATATTTCACGCATGAGTGATTAAACGCAATTTGAAGGAAGGAAACCAAAAAGACATTTGGCGGGCGGTATCTGAATTTCGAAGAAAAATTTACATTTCTAGAAAGTTTTTTTTCTGCTCTTTCATATGATACCTCAATCAAGAAAAATGAGCCAGGAATAACAAAGTTCTGTTTGTTTAAAGAATCCCTTACATTTTCATAATTTTAACAAACGAATTCGTTTTCACTGGGTGCCTGCCGTAGCAAAAAGCAGATTTGACAAAAGACTTAACTCCGTTTCGTTGACAATGAGCCATGCATGAAGACTCTCGTCTACGGCTGATTGTCAATGAAACGGAGTTAAGTCTTTTGTTAATTTCGTTTATTGATACGGCAGGCAGCCAGTGAAAACGAATTCGTTTAATAAAATTATGGAAATGCAAGCACTACTTTAAACAAACAGAACTTTGTCATTCCTCGCTCATTTTTCCTGATTGAGGTGTCATATGAAAGGGCAGAAACTCAACTTTCTAGAAATGTAAGTTTTTTTTCGAAATTCAGATACCGCCCGCCAAATGTATTTTTGGTTTCCTTCCTTCAAATGGCTTTTAATCACTCATGCGTGAAATATGCATCATCTGAGTAGTATCACATGAAAGAGGAGACTCTAAGCTTTCCAAATATGTATCATTCATTAATTATAGTTGTGATTAAGTTATGATAGAACATCGATACTTCTCGGTTTCGTTTTTTCTGGGACGCACTGTATATTAAAAACTTAATCATAATTTGTACACTTTTAATACTGAGATGATTCTAACGATTTTTGGTGGCAATTTTTTGTTGGTTCAATCATGACCATGGATCTCCTGTGTCATACAGTGCATGCAAATGATGTAGGTTCATTGAATTAAACTACCGACACCATAAACAGAAAAACGGAATACACATACATTCAACGGAGACGAAAAAAGAAATGAAACAAAATGTAACGGCTGAAAGTGGAAGAAAGAGATAGAGGGATGGGGAGAGGAAGAATATAGTGGGTAGAGAGAGAGAGAGAGAGAGGGAGGAAGAGGGAGGAAGAGAGAGGAAGAGAGAGGAAGAGAGAGAGAGAGAGAGATGGGGAGAGAAAGAACAAAGTTAGATAGACAGACAGATATATAGTGGGTAGAGAAGATAGTAGTATAGAGTAAGATAGGAATTGGTTACTGGTATTTAGTGTATAGTGCATGAAACTAAAACAGTAGAGGCACTATCAAGGGTCATCAAAAATAGTACATGTATTACCATTGATTTCCTATGGAGCTTTTCAAATGTAATTATGTAAATGTAAACTGAGTAAAGTACTAAAAAGTGGTAAAAAGTGGTATCATTAGAAAGGGCAATAGATCTCCTACATCATTTGTACAAACAAAATTACAGTACAAGACATGGTGTAGAGCTGCAGGCATTTGAAATGTAATCACTAATCCTGCTTTGGTAAAATCAAGACACGACCAAAACCTCTTGGACAGTCAACATCAACCACTATATACATATAAAATCTGTATCACATTAAATATCAAAACCTTAATCAAGATTTCAAAATAAAAGTATTTTTCTAAATTGCACTCTTTTTCAGTCTCAGTCCAATTTTGGTTTCATAAGAAAATGTGTTATCAGAAGTAAACATCCTTGTTTGTACAAAAATAATGATCCATACCAAATTGTTATCCATGAGTTAGCAGCATAATTCTGCAATGATTTCATATCATATAATTAGCTTTCTCCATAGATAAAGCACTTGAATTCTACTTGTTTGCATATTTACAATATTTCACTGACCTATTTTAATAACTGCATGATAAACTATTGCAACTTTTAGCCAGTTTCTTTAATAGGAATGCTGGTAAATTTCACAATTATCTTTCAGAAAGCAACAAAGTATTAGCATGGCCCGTGCGCAAGGACGACACGCAAAATCGTGAAGCGTTCCATTATTCCTTAATTCTATTTAAAGAAATATGTGTTGACATCCAATGAGCTTTAATGATAATAAAATCTATTTGATTACGAACAAAAACATGTGAATCAGCCTAGCCTGTATCATACCTCAATTATACCAGTGAAACCGACACCGGACAGACGACAGACCGACCCAACAATTTGTCGGTTTGGATTCGGTGTGGAGTCGGTCTGGCGGTGTGACTCGGCTATTTACCTTGTGAGTCTAGAAAAAAACTCGACACCATTATGATTGCCTGTTGTTTTTTCCCCCGATTCACACTGCAGTCCAAGACAAATAATGGCCCCGAGCATGGCAGCAGCTTCAGAATATACCGTAGCCATATGAGAAACACTTCTGGGCTATCTTGGCAAATAGTGAGACCATGTAATAATAATAATAGCTAGTTCTTATATAGCGCTTTTAAGGACAGAAGGCCCTCTCAAAGCGGTTTACAGATTATATTATTGCCCACTCAAAGCGCTTTATGGATATATATATTATAACCCCAGTCATCGGATTCAGGCTTACCTGCACAAAAAGTATGCACATTCTCCACTCCCTGGGGAGCATTACAGCCAGGCATCATTTTACAAGAACACACTTGCTAATCTAAGCACATTAGCTTTCGCATTCTACCGGGTACCAATTTATCTCCTAGGTGAAGAGTGGCAAATATAGATTAATGTCTTGTCAAAGGACATTAGTGCCGCGGTGGGACTTGAACCGCGGACCTTGTGATCCACAGTCCGGTGACATATCCACTCGTCCACAACACCTCTACAGGGGCCAGGAGAGCTAATATACCAAAAGTATTAGCATGACTAAATTGCGCTTTGAAGAAGAAAGTTGGGATCTAGTCTGGGGATGGTGAAAAACAATATGTGAGCATTCTCATTTAAACTGTAGAAGAATGTCATTGTAAATAAAGTCAAGTTTCGGTCAATTTCTCATCATTTTGATGATTCCAAAACCTCAAGGTATATCTTTTGGATAGTTTCTTTTTCAATGCCATCGAATGTCAATATTACTCAACTTTATCTTTAAGTACAAAGAGGAGGTTTTATTATTATTATCAAATATTTACAAAATTATTTGATAGGAATGTTTGACATAAGTACATGTACTGAAGAGGTCATCATAACAATCTTGAGGTGTGACATTTGACAAAATATGAAATTTAGTTTTTTTTTAGAGAGATACAGTCACGTCCGGCATGTAGCCGACAATTTACCTCACAACACCTGAACACCCTATCACTACACGGTGCCTACTGATACGTAATTCACGGGTCGAGTCATTCCTAAATCACATCGAACGGACCAACTTAAAACCGAATGCAGACCAAACAAAGAGGTGCAGTTAAACCTGCTTATAGTGACCACCTGTCTACACAAGCACATTTTTTGTTCCCCTTGGGCGGTCGCTGTAGACAGGTTTGACTGTATTTTACTCCAAAACGCCAAGAATCTGTCGGTTTGGAGTCGGTTTGGCGAATTGGGGCAGTGACTTTCAGACTGGCCTTCAGACTACATGTACAAGAATTCATCATATCGCCATTCGAGAAGTAACTACCCTTTTCTATTCTGTAAGTTGTATAAAGAAACGTTGCATAGAGAAGCGTTGCATAGAGAAGCGCTGTATCATGAAACATCGTACGGCGAAACACATGTTTGAGCATAATTTCAAACAATTTCTATAAAGAATCAGGATCTGGTTCTCGTCTGTATGTCATGTCATACGAAATCCTATAACTGGGTGGGGCTTATCGTGACCACACCCCGGTTCTTAGCCAACTGTCTTATCAACTGACCCCTTCACAACTAGTTTCTTCATACAATGTTTCTTTGTACGATGATGCCATCCAGTCTGTATGCTCATTTTGTTATACATATACAGTCAAACCTTCTTTAGTGACCACCTGTCTACAAAGACCACATTTTTCCACCCTTGAAAATGGTTTCTCATTGAAACATGTACTTAAGGAACATGTCTACAAGGACCACATTTTTCCTCCTTGAAAATGGTTTCTCATTGAAACATGTACTTAAGGAACCTGTCTACAAAGACCACCTGTCTACAAAGGCCACTTTTTGTGTTTCCCTTGGGCGGTCGCTATAGACAGGTTTGACTGTACAATGATTCTTTATACGACATACCTTTATACGACATACCTTTATACAAGTTTGTCATAATTTCCTGTAGTAAAAGAAAGGCTACAAGGTACTACAGTGGAATTATAAAGAAGTCTGATATAGCAAGGTATCTGCTATAACAAGGTAATTTTGCTGGTCCCAGCTCTTTAAATTTTTTATTTTTTTTACCATGATCTATTAACAAGATTCCTGTTATAACAATGTAATTTCCACAGTCCCACGGACCTCACTATAACAAGTTTCCACTGAAACTTGATGCTGGGTGAAATCAACCTTTTAAAGGTAAAGACCAGTTTTGGAAACGCCCCCCTCTCAAAATATGAAATGGAAGCTCTTATTACCAATCATGTGAAAGAATATGTTTTGACTAACACGTGATGATATAAATTTTGCCGGGAAACCGCCTACTGATTGCTATATCTATCCAGCCTGAATAGATATCGCATAGTCCCATATACATCTTTCTGTGTACAGTGCTTGTAGCTTTACCAAGACTAGGCCACATTTCTTATTATTTTGATGATTCCAGAACCTTGCAGTACACACCAATACTTATATGCTAGATGATCAACCTTTTCTGATCGATTCCACAACGTTTCTTTCACAATGCAATCGCATGACCCGGGGGGCGTTTCACAAAACTTGTCATCAGTGACAAATGTGTTATAAGCTACTGAAATCCTTGCTTCTGATTGGTTATCAGCAGATTTGTCACTGATTTTTGTTATTTTTCATTGGAAAAAGACTTTGTGAAACGCCCCCCATAACTGGTCTATACCTTTAAGATACAACTAGTAGCTAGTAACAAGGAAGGGCTGGTGTCTATTATTGCTGTTTAGATGATGGCAACCAAGGCACTTCGATTTCTTTGATGGGTCGACAGCTTACGGGTGCGTAGTACATAATAGTGGACTGCTGACTCTGTGATAAGAGGCCGTACTGCAAAGTGGCCCTGAAAAAAGAGAGACAAAGGAAATAAGGAGAAACTGTACAAACTTACAATGAAAAAGAAATTTCATGGACAAGATGAAGGAGTGATAGTAAGTGAGAGAGAGAGAGAGAGAGAGAGAGAGAGGGACAGAGACTCCCCCCCCCCCTCCCCCTTGAGTAAAAAAAAAGGATTCGGGGGATGGGGGGAATGGCATCATTGCAAGAGAGGAATGAGTGAGAGTAAATAAGGAGAATAAAATTCAATAAATCATACAACTTATCATAGAGAATAATCACAGAAGGAGAATGAGTGAGAAATAATATGGGAAAAGAAATGAGAAGTAATGAAAAAAATGGAAAAAACAAGAGGTAGAAGATACTTTTTAAAAGATAGTGAAAAGGTTACACAAATAAAGAAGACATTAATAATCTCATGCCCCAGCTGTGGGCAAGAAAAAGAGAAATAGAAAGAAAAGAAAAGGAAAAAATGGAGAGAAAGACAAAGGGAGAAAGAGAGGGTGAAGAAGAGAGATTCAAGGGGAGAGAAAGAAAAATAAAAGGGAGAGAGAGAGAGAAAGAGAGGGACAGAGAGAGGAAAGGAGATACAGAGATACAGAGAGAGAGAGAGGAAGGAGAGAAAAAAGAAAATGAGAAAGGGAGAGAGAGAGAGAGAGAGAGAGAGAGAGAGAGAAAGAAAGAGAGTGATAATAAAAGAGTGGCATACTTACATGAACTGCATGTATATCAAATGGGTGATTGAGCTGTCCACACAATGGGCACTGAAAGAAAATGAAAGAGAATTTTTGTTTTCAATCATGCATTGCCAACGAGAGCCAGTTGGCTCCTGTATTAAGACTATGGGAATGAGAGAATCCTGGGGGGGGGGGGGGGGGGGGGGGCGTTTCACAAAGCCTTTTTTCAATGACAAATGACAAAAATCAGTGACAAATCTGCTGATAACCAATCAGAAGCAAGGATTTCAGTAGCTTATAACAAAAATTGTCATTTGTCACTGATGACAAGTTTTGTGAATCGCCCCCCAGGAGTCAACGGATTAATACACCTTCAGATCTGCATTACCATTATTCAAATAAAAAAACAAGACAAATATGACTACGTTTCCTATATGCCTATGCCCTTAATTCATTTAGGGAAATGGATGGAACTTATTCTTGAAACATCATGATGATAACAAAAGCTTACAATTACATGTGAACTACCAACTATGATCTCTGACGTTTGACCTGTGTACTCCAAAACCCAATCAGGTCGTCTTCCTATGGCGATACTGTCACCAAGTTTGAAGTTCATATTCAAGTAGTTATTGAGATATCACGATAACGAGGCTATTACCTGTAGTTTCAAAAATTGACCTACATGTATATGACCTTTAACCTTTGACCTTCATACCCTATAATCTTGTCAGATCATCTACCAATTATCTACACGTTATCACCTAGTTTTAGATTCATACCTTAAGTGGTTCTTGACATATCGCGATAACAGAAACAATACCTGTAACTTTAGAGGCTGGCCCCTGTGACCTTTGACCTACATATCCCACAATCTAATCAGATCGTCTTCCTATGGTGATACACACTGTCACTAAGTATGAAGTTCATACCTCAAGCGGTTCTTGAGATATCGATTTAAAGAGAAAGCGGTACAGACGTACGGATGGAGGGACGGATGTACAGATGTACATACAACCCAATAGACAGAGGGCAAGAAGATAATCCGAACATATCACAAACCCTCGTTTACTTGATGCCCTTGAAAAATGGCGTTTTATGCGCTAAAAGTTCTGGTTGGGACGGCCTACCCCCGCCAATAAAAAGAGAAAGGGAGACAATGAAAAGGAGAGGGGAAGAGTAACTAAAAAGAAATAATATGAACCCACCCCGCCTAAATTTCTTACTTACCCCCCCCCCCCCCCCACCTAAATTTCTTACTTACCCCCCCCCCCCCCTCCAAAAAAATAGAAAAGTGCCCCCTTAATGGCCAACTTGGCTGATGCCAGGCTACGCCACCCTAATAATAAAGTATGGTAATATAAATTGGCTCAAAAATGAAACTGAGTCCTCTAATGAACATTGAAAACTATAATAATGGTTTTGATCTCATTAGAGCCTTTAATTGGAGGCTTACGTGTATATGAGGAAGCTCTATTTCATACACATACAGTGCTTCAGAAGTGTTATTGGTTGGGTCTGTGAGCTTCAGAGAGAGATAAAAATATACTTGTACTTGTGCCAATTTTAGTTTCATATTACAAAAATGCTGATACTTCTCGTACACCTTCAGTTTAAAGTGGTAAAACACTTATAATTTATATTTAAAAAACAGAAAGAATATCTTCGTTTTCAGTATCAGTAAGAAGTGTAGTGTGAGTTACTATCAAAGCAATCCATGTGTAAAGGGCAATATAGGAACTCCATATAAAGCAATTAATTGATTTAATAATAACCTCTATAGGTTCTAATGGTAAGAAGGACATTGGAATAAAGCTTGTTGAACATTTCAAGGTACAAGATACTTTGACGTTTCATATTGTATACAATTTTAGTGCAATGGGGGATTTTTGAAAAAAGAGGTATATCCTGAAAGAAATACTTACACCCAGGCACTGTCTGTCAAGGTTATAGTCACATTTCCAGAAAGCTGTTAAAAGAAGAAAAAAAAACAATTTAAACAACAAGGAACAAAATTATACTGTTAACCATAGCATATTGAGATAGATAGTTGTGACATGCGCAACTTCCCCTAGTTCCCTCCCACGTACAATCTCTATGGCAGGGAACTATTTTTGAGCTTCATGAAATGCCTAACCAATCAGAAGCCACTTCCAGTGACATAACTATCTTTCTAAGTAGCTTTGCTGTCGACTAAACAGTTGCTTTTCACCTTATTACAAGAGTACATGTATTTAAACTCACATTTAAAACTTAAATTAATTTTTTTTTTAAATTACAGATGTAACATTTAAAGCTTACGTTTTTAATACAAAGAAAGCATTTGCAACTTGCATTTCCTCTGTTAAAAATGTGAAGATAATATTTTAATATATTTTACCAGCATGGAACTAATAACAGTTGAATGACTTTCATGGGCATAAGTCCCCTTTACATACGCAACTGTCAACAAATTTTACAAATCAGACATAAATATATATCCACAATTAATATACAAATAATCAAACATATAATATCCATATAGAATAGCTAAACAATGATCATCACGGCACATATTTTCACCATCCACTTGCTTTCTTTTTATTTTCAATAAATGGTCAAATAAAGAAATAAAGAAGAGAAGAAAGAAAGAAAGAAAAAAGAGAAGAAAGAAAGAAAAAAAAGAGAAGAAAGAAAGAAAGAAGAGAAGAAAGAAAGAAAGAAGAGAAGAAAGAAAGAAAGAAGAGAAGAAAGAAAGAAAGAAGAGAAGAAAGAAAGAAAAAAGAGAAGAAGATGAAGAAGAAGAGGAAGAAGAAGATGAAGGAGGAGAAGCAAAAGAAGAAGAAGAAAGAAAAGACTTTACCAAATAATCGTGACGTCCAGTTATAGTGTTATTAAGCATTGTAGTGTTGGTCCCAATCGTCTGCTCACTCCAGCTGCCTGTAATGGTCAAGGTCTGACCGTCGAGGGACGCAAAATTGTAGTTGTAGATATCGAACTGGCTCTGAAAAGACAGATATACAAGATCTGCTAATTAGTGGCCGCACGAAAGTCATCATTGCTTTAACGCTTTCATTACTGTATTAGTTAAGACTACCCCAAAATCTTGATGTTGCATAATCCTTCTAGACAAATTTCTTCATGAAAAAAAAAGAAAAGAAATTATAATAGGGGCCTCAGACACACGAGCCCTGTGATAAAAAAAGTGATAATTGGGGCCCTGGCTAAACCATATTGAATCAAAAGTAAAACAGGGGCTCAAAGGACAAAGTTCCCTTCAACCCTACTTTAATAGCCTTCACCTGTATGAGCAATGTCATAGTAATCAGTGTGTGATTACAGCTGGAGAAAGAGAGGGAGAAGGAGAAGGAGAAGGAGAAGGAGAAGGAGAATGAGAAGAGGAAGGAGAAGGAGAAGGAGAAGGAGAAGAGGAAGGAGAAGGAGAAGGAGAATGAGAAGAAGAAGAAGAAGAAGGAGAAGGAGGAGAAGGAGATGGAGGAGAAGAAGGAGAAGGAGAAGGAGGAGATGGAGAAGGAGAAGGAGGAGATGGAGAAGGAGAAGGAGAAGGAGAAGGAGGAGATGGAGAAGGAGAAGGACAAGGATATGAAGAAGGGGAAGGAGAATGAGAAGGAGAAGAAGGAGAAGGAGAAGGAGAAGAAGAAGGAGAAGAAGAAGAACTTGGAAGGAGAAGAAGAAGAAAAAGAAGAAGAAGAAGAAGAAGAAGAAGAAGAAGTATAAGAAGTATAAGAAGAAGAAGTATAAGAAGTATAAGAAGTATAAGAAGAAGAAGAAGAAGAAAAAAAGGAGAGGAAAAACAAGGACAATAAGAAAACAAAAGAAGAAGATGAAGTTCAAGAAGGAAAAGAAGAAGAAAAGAAGAACAAATAATATAAAGAAGAAGTAGGAGGAGAAAAAGAAGAAGGAGGAAGAGGAGAAGGGGAAAGAGAAAGAGAACGAGATGGCATGAGAAAAAAATGTTAGTGTGGAGGTGGGCGGCTACACCTTCCCTTCAACTTTCCTTATAGCCCTTACCTCCAGGACCAATGTCATGGTCGGCACCGATTGGTTATAACTGGTAAAGACTGTGGCGACCTTGCCCTTCTGCTCAAACAATATCGGTCTCGGCAAGAGAAAGGCTATCAGGACGCCTGCTATGAGCGCACAGATGAATATGGAGAGCATCACGTAGCGAACCCTGCATTTAATACAAATGAATGGATACGACAGAAAATATGATTACCGGTACTAAACTTATTAATGTGTTAAAATATTGATCATTCACTGGCACATACTAAAGCCTGTTTACTGCTACTAATGAACATCATAATAATATTGTCTTGGTTACCAAATAGTACCCAGGGTAGCCACATCAGTATCAAAACTATCAATAATAATGAATAGGAGTTATTGTAACACTAGGTGGTAGCACCGCCGCCGCCGCCGCCGCCACCACCACCACCATTACCACTACCACTACTACTACTACTACTACTACTACTACTTCTTCTACTACTTATGAACATCATAATAATATCGTCTTGGTTACCCAATACCCAGGGTAGCCTCATCAGTATCAAAACTCTCAATACTCTCTCAATACTGATGAAAAGGATTCATTGTAACACTAGGTGGTAGCACCGCCGTCGCCGACGCCACCACCACCACAATCACCACAATCACCACTACTACTACTAATGATCATCATAATAATATTGTCTTGGTTATACAATAGTACCCAGGGTAGCCTCATCAGTATCAAAACTATCAATCTTGATGAAAAGGATTCACTGTATCACTAGGTGGTAGCATACATGTGTTATATATCTAAAATGTTGACTTCAATGAAGAAGAGGGCCAGTGGGAGAGCGTTACTGATAACTTACGTTCTTCGAGGTTTCAATCTTGCATCGCTGTATGGAATCAAGGCCACAAGGTCATCTTCACGTCCTATTGACAGAGAGAGAGAGAGAGAGAGAGAGAGAGAGAGGGGGGGGGGGGGGAGAGAGAGAGAGAGAGAGAGGGGGGGGGGGGGGGGGGGGGGGGGGGGGAGAGAGAGGAGAGAGAGAGAAAATGCTTATAAAGTACTCTTGAATCACCTGTAACACCCTAAATCATGAAAATTATACACTGAGGATCACAATACATATTTGGTATTGGAAGTCAAGCCTAATATCTGCTTGTATATTTTTTAAAGCAAGAAAGAAAAAAAATCTAGAAAAGTATGTGATCGACAAAATTTAAAATTTCTACAAGTAACATGTACTTGTTCACTTTTTGTTTTCTTTCTGCCAATCAAGGCCTCCGAATAATTGACTTAAGTGTCGTAAGGGGCTGTTTTAAATTTGAGTAAAGTACTTACATGTAGCTAAAAGTTTGAATTGAATACCAAAATTGGCTAAGTATTTTATTTAAGCCAAAAACTAAGTAAAAAGATTAAATTTTGTATTGAATTGAATACGGGCCAAGGGGAGTGTTTCACAAAGACTCAGATCGACTGAACTATGGCAGGCCGTTAATGCCACTTTTTGCTGATTTTCGCTCTCACCAGTTATTGGCATTGGTCTCTCAAGGGACGAAAAAATCATGGTCACAAATCTACAGAATTTACATTTGTTGATAATTCATTATCGAAGGAAAAATTATTATCTAAAGATCATAATGGTTTGAGCAACCAGTGGCATGAATGGCCTGCCATAGTTAAGTGACTTAAAGTCGATCTTAGTCTTTGTGAAACAGTCTCCTGGCTCTGGTTAGTGTTGAACCCTCCCCGTCCTACCTCTAGGTATCTTGCCCGTGCCCTGACAGGTGGGGCATGTAAACGTGTCGCTCAGCTCCTCATAGGTATAGTTTGGATGCACGCAACCATTTGACGTCTCCCCATTCTGCGGTCCCTTGACGTCTGGTCCCTTAAAGAGTGGAGCAGGGGTAGTTCCAGGAGTGGAGGGTGCCGCGGTGCCATAACTGGTATGTTGGCCGTACGCAGGAGGATCGGAATCCATTGTCTGTATAATCAAGGAATCAGACATCTACATCGAGCTATAGGTGTACAGTTCTGTCACAAAGAACCCTCTTTAAACGCCTGCAAATGAAGATTAGATAGATTCAACATGTCATATATATAAAATCAATGTATCAGACATCTACATCTAGCAATAGGTGTAGAGTTATGTCACAAAGAACCTTCTTTTCACAACAGCAAAAGAACCTTCTTTTCACAACTGCAAAAGAAGATTAGATAGATTCTACATGTCATATATATACAATCTTTATAAACTGATAATACATTTAAGTATTCAAATGATTTTATTTCTCATGCAAAACATAATACAATGGATAAGTATATTACAAAATATGTACAATGAAACGACACGCACACACACCATAATAACATACACAATGAATTAATAATAATAATAATAATATTCCGCTTTTATATAGCGCTTAATACAAAATGTCTCAAAGCGCTTTATAGATATACATTATCCTGGTCATTGGATTCAGTGCTTGCCCGCACACAATGTGTGCACAATCTCTACTCCCTGGGGAGCATTCCAGCCAGGCATTATTTGACGCTCAAAAACTGTTTGACCAACAATGACGGTCACATCCTACTGGGTACCCATTTAACACCTGGGTGGAGAGTAGCAAGTGCAAGTTAATATCTTGATAGCCAGAGTCCCTATTCAGTGTAGAAGGAATCCTTTTAAAAGAGCACAGAAGAGCCCAAAAGAGCATTTAGATTGAGCATTTCATCTCATTGAGCAGCAGCAGAACATGCCCTTAAAGATAAAGGTGAGTTCTGGTAATGTGATTGCATTTGCATTGTATTGTGAAAGAAAAGGTGTGGAATGGTTCAGAAAAATTTGATCATGTAGCATGTAAGTATTGGTGTGCACTGCAAGGTTCTGGAGTCATCAAAATCATAATAAATTTGGCCCAGTCTTGGTTAAGTAACAAGCACTGTACACAGAAAGATGTATATGGGACTACACAAATGATGTCGGGGCTAGTACTACCTGATTTTCTTATCTTTCTATGGTCATTACTCAGCCAGTATACATTTTCTTCCAAAATTGTTTGGCACATGACATTTATTTGTAATCTTGAACATTCAGTGTAAGTTTCGTTTGATTCTGTGAGAATTCTTTTTCATTTTTTTACAAGAACTCAAGTTTATCTTTAATCCTGGACATAATATTCAATGGGATGATGAAACGTACTTCTGGTCAAGAAAGGTAAAAAAATCCACTTAATAGATAAAAAGGATTAATCCTTCACTGACTAACTCTGGCTATTCATTGTCAGATATTTTCACTCCAGCGACCTCAAGGCTACTAAATGTTCAGGTTGGTAGAAGCTTAAACTACATAAAACACACTCTCTCTTTAATAAGGACAATTTTATCAAACATACACTGTACATAAGGTTGTCTTAGGAGCCACTTCTACATATACGGAATACAATGTAGGTCCAGGGGCAGATTCTTTACCAGGGGTCTAAGGAGCAAAGCCCCCCCCCCCCCCCCCCCCCCCCGTTCTTGAATGTTTAACAATAAAAAAGTTCAAAATAGCCATCATGAGCGATAGAAATTTTAATTTCCTTCTTGGAATTCACATAGCCTATATCATTTCACATTAGGAATGTTCTCTCTTTCTCTTTTTACAGAATATAATAATAATGATAATAATACTCAGTTTTTATATAGCGCTTATTACAATCACTTAGCGCTTCCAAACCTGGAGATTATTACCCCGGCTTTAGCTGTGCTGCCATTACGGCTCTCTAGCATTTCAACAAATTAATTCCTGCCAGGTACCCATTTAGATCACCTGTCAATGTAAGTTTCAGTTTCATTCTCTCTCTCTCTCTCTCTCTCTCTCTCTCTCTCTTTCCTTTTTCTCTCTCCCTCTATCTTCTTCTCTTTTACATTCTTTTCTCTTTCTTTTTGTTTGTCTAAAGTCGCTCTCTCTTTTCCCCCAAAGTCCCCAAATTTTGTTTAGGCCAACACAAAAAGGAGGGCCACTGCTGATTCCCCCTTCCTCCCCTACTGATATCAGCCACTGATTTATAATATCAAGCAGGCAATATGCAAGGATTCCGTGGGATTTGGTTTCCATTCTATCCAAAACATTGCAGACCTATATTACTCAGAGTTGTAAATTGTTTCCTTAGAACTCTCTTTCTCGTCTTCCACCTCTCTTTTTCTATTTTACATTCTTTTCTCTTTTTCCTTCCATCGCTCTTCCCCGACCCTTTATTTGTTAAGCCTGCCAAGGGGGTGGATAAAAGAGATAATAATTTTTCAGTATTTCTCACATTCTTTTTGATTTTTCATCAGGATTTTCCTTTAAATAAGGAAAATGTGGACCATCCCACAACTTTTTAAAAACTTATCCCAGCCATTTAGCAATGCATTTGATTGGCTCAAAACTCAAAAGAAACTTATTCATCATGCCTAGTCATAAATATTTATGAAACGCACGCACACTGTATCTGATGCAGTAATTTTTAAATGAAATCTCATTATTTGATAAAAGATATGTTTACTTAATAAAGGGGGTGTAGCATGACGAGACTACATGTATGTGTCTTTCCCGTGGCCTGATTCGGGACCAATCGGGTTTAATAAGACTACTGACAACGCGGCCACAGCATGAGTATATACGTATGGGAAATTATGGGTATACGGGCCGCACGCATGTGCGTACGTCGGGTTGCACTTTACTTCATACGGCATCTTCTTCTTCTTCTTCTGATAAGTACAGACCGCCGTTGGTGTATAATCGTACTTGTGCTTGTCGAGTGCCCAGATGAATAGTGCAAGTAAAAATCTCACTACAAGTTGATACTACATGTATGTGCGGCTAAAAAACCAGGAGGTTTAACGAAGCCTCATTTGTTGCACCCCCTGCAAGAATCTTCAGTATTGAAGGAGGCCAATTATCGATGCTAGTTTAGAAGTCTATCCAGACTTTGACCCGGAACTCTGGCATGGAGAAACATACCGAAAATTTTGGACTGTAATCATCAATACGGTCGCTAACTTAACACACATGCGCGTCTGCACCTCATCGTCCGTGCACGGTATGCAATTGTATTGTGCAGCAGTTTACCGTAAATCCCATGAGAAAGTGTATTAAATAAGTCTTCGTTTTTAGGAAAAATACTCCAAAAAAATATTAGAAAATTGACACAAAACAGGTAAGAAACATAACGAATTTTAAATCATGACCATTATTTGAACAATTGATGAAGATTTAGTCGATTTTTGGTATGTTTTAGTTGGGTATCTCCACGCCGGATTTGCGGGTCAAAGTCTGGATAGACTTCTGAACTAGCGCCAGATTATCTTGAAGAAGAAGAAGCTAGAAGAAGACTAGACGCGATACCGGAACCGCACACAAAAACAGACGACTGGGACTGTACATTACGAACCTACACTCAGCACCATATCAGCACAATCATTCAATCACAGTTAAGGTAATATAAAACCGGTTGAATGGCTCAAATAATTACCTGATATTTCCTCCTCTCAGAAGATGACAAATTTGAAATTATGTTGGTGGAAGCTCTTCATATAACCTTATATTTCATCATCACAGGTCAGTCAGGATCGACTTGTCACTTGTCAAGTTGCACGTACGATTGAATTTTGATGACGTCATTTGTTTTGGTCGCCTATCCTGAGATCACCTGACTGCGGCAATCAGTCAAACTGTAAAAAACCACGGCCGAGGACATGGGCGCCAGGTCGGGGGTCGATGCTAGCTATAGAATGCATTCGTGACGGATTATCGTGCTGAACCGAAGCCAGGTTGTCGAAAATGGCAGAGATTTGAAATATAGAACAAACTTTTGTATAAACCAGTATAGGGGCCGGTCGGGGGCCGCGGTAATGGATCCAGTGCAGGATGCATGTGGTGATGATTATGATGATGATGGTGGTGGTGGTGGTGGCCGGTGCATATGAGCACGGTGCCACGATGTGGTGATTGGTCATGGTGATGGCAATTAATGACGATGATGATGATCGATGGCAATGATGATGAATATGTTAAAATGTACCATCATTGTAAATAAATTATGAACGATTGAAAGAGGAAAAATAAATGAATTGAATTGAATTGAATTGATGATGGTACTGACCATGGCATATGCACGATGGTAAGTTTGCAGGCACCAAGGCACCCGCCCTCTCTTCACTCGTTATTCATGCAGGGTATACGCGTATGATGTTCCCTCCCGTTAAAGCACCCCGCCCCCCCCCCCCCCTGTCTCCGGTGTTTTAAGTCAACACGGGCGTGAAAAGTACCCCTTTACCTGAGATTTGGGGGACACGAATGCGGTACACCGTGTGAGTGGGGGAGGGGGGCGGTTACCCTTACCCCCCTCAATTTGCTAACGGAGGGGGAAAAAGTGATTCCCCCCCCCCTAATTCAGCGGCCGGCTGAGTCGTTGCGAAATTTTTCGGAACCCCCCCCCCCCCCTCAATGAATATCAGTACAAATATTAAAGATGATGATGATGATGACGCCCGATGATGATGAAGATGATAACAATTAGTTCTAGGACACCTACCCCCTGGACATCCACTCCCCGGATAACCACCCCCAGTCAACCACCCCCTATAGTACAACCAGGGGCGTACGCAGGATTTTTTCAAGGGGGGGGTTTTAAAATATTTTGCTCCCGAAAATCGCGCCGGCCGAAAAGTCGCTCAGGGGGGGGGGGTAAGCGGACACTTTTTTTTTTTTTTTTTTGGAGGTCAAAAAAAAATCGCATCGACTCAGCCGGCCGAAAAGTCGCTCAGTGGGGGGGGGGTAAGCGGACACTTTTTTTTTTTTTTTTGGTCTCAAAATTTCAAAATTTGACATTTTTTGCGTTGGGGAGGGGGGTCAGGTCACCTTATTTAGGTTAGCCGTGGGTATAATTTTTTTTTTTTTTTTTTTTTTTTTTTTTTTTATAATAAAAAAAAAAAAAAAAAAAAAAAGCCGAAGGGGGGGGGGGGGGGGGGGTTTTAGCTTTTTTTTTAGGGGGGGTTTACATACATTAAAATACCAAAGGGGGGGTTTGAACCCCCAAACCCCCCCCCCCTGCGTACGCCCCTGAGTACAACTACCTACTAGGGCAACCACCCTCTAGGCCGACTACCCCCTAGGACAACTACCCCACAGTAAACTACACCAAAAGACAACTACCCCCTAGGACAACTCCCCGGACAACTACCCCCGGACAACTAACACCCGGACAACTACCCCCCAGACCACTACCCCTCTACGACAACCATCCTCTAGGACAACTTCCCCCCGGACAACTATCCTACGGGCAGTTGTCCGGGGGTAGTTTTCCGGGGGGTAGTTGTTCTAGGGGGTAGTTGTCTGGGGTTAGTCGTCCTAGAAGGTGGTTGCCCTAGGGGGGCAGTTGTCCTAGGGTTAGTTGACTGCGGGTGGTTATCCGAGGGTGGATGTCCAGGGGGTAGGTGTCCGGATACGGATAACAATAACATAATTATTAAAAGAGATTTGTAAGTGCTCAAAGCTGATTTAAAAAAAAACCGATGTAAGTTTTTATGGAATAGTTGAAAAGGGGTAGCTTGAATAGGTCCACGATAACAAAAAGCGCATGAAATCAATAAAATGACTGGTATATACGACATTGAGTTAGTTTCACTTTTTCGTTATTTAGCTCTTTATTTTTATAATTCTCAGCAATAATGATACGACACATTACCTTACTGCTTACCACCAAAGTTTTGTTACACAACACAACGAAAAGTTCAACCAGACGTAAATAATATTATTCAAGGCATGCATATACAACTAATCGTAATAATGCAAGATTACCGTATGTTTGTGGCTTTAAAACCAGACTACGGTCTTAAAATTTCATCGTTGATTATAAATGCCCTTCACCTTTTGCTTACGGAAACCGGCTGGCTACCGGTTAGCTTCTGTATTAAGACGTATGTAATTGAAAGAATAGACAATGATAAAAAGAACGGAGAACTTGTGAATAATTACTGTATACAGTGATACAATGGTTATCAAAATGGAATAGTATTTGGTGAAAAAAATATGGGGGATTCATTTGTATTTTGGGAAAAAAGGCAAAAGGAATCAACGAATAGAAGAAAAAAATCACAGAAACTGTATTTTGCTTTTTCTTTTTCTTTCTGAGCAGAAACAATTTTCACAAAATCTATTTTTGGGATTCTTCTTCATTTTTTTTCATGGAATTACGTTATTTACCATCTAAGTATATGTCAGCAGTCATAATCATTACCGACAACAAATAACACAATAGCCGATTGCAATGTCGGGCAAGCTTCTAGCAAGCCTTCTGACAATTAGGCCTATTGCCTGTTATGATATTCAAACATCTGTAATGTTCGTACCATTCTCTCCGAAGAGGTACACAAATTATGTATGCTCTCTTCAAATCGAACACCGAACGACAGAAAAACTGTATTTACAGCGAAAATCTGTTCGGTTGATTTCCAATGGACGCTATTCTAGAATCAACGGTTTCTACTCTACTCAAGCTTATCAATCATGAATATCAAAATAATCTTCCTTCTCTATTATATAGCCTTAACACTTTGCTATTATAATAGACATTATGATAAATATACACACCTCGTGAAAGAAATATACAAAGTTACATAGCATACGTATTTGTTGTTAAAAAAACATACTGAAGCAGGAATACTGAAACAAATAAAACTGCAAAATAATAATGGCAAGGTGTTAAGATATCACTTTTTGATAGCACATTGAATAGTTTTAAAACGAGAATAGATTCACAATAATGGAGGACACAAATCGTGATGCGTCTTTACACGATAAGTGTATAATTCTTTACAAAATAGACTAACTCAGAGGGCGATATAATTTGTTGCCCTTTTCAAACATTGCTTCAGATTTAACTTAAATCATCCCTCATAATTCCATTCTGGAAGAAAATCAATCTACGAATTCAGAACTATAAATAATAAAAACGTTACTTATAAAGCGCTTACCACCGAAGTCACTACGCGCTATAACAAACAAAATAGACTGATAAACAATTATTAAACAAAACAAAAGAGCACAAATAAACCTACAAATTACAATACATTAATGTGAACAGAGTTGGTTAATCATCAAAAGCAATCTTGAATAAATGTGTCTTAAGACAAGTTTTTTTTTTCACGCCAGCTCTTTAAATCTCCATTTACATTGCTTTATTTCTATGCTCTATTATCTACAGGACAGATGTGGTAAAAACATACAAAAAACAAAACAATACAAGGTAAAACAAAACAAACCTCTATCCTGTTATGAAATGTTTGCATATTAAATAATCTGCATAAACGTATATGAATCTTCGATGTATGAGACATTGTTTAATGACAATCTGAGGATCTCGGCAAGCAAGTTCAGTGCTATATTTTACAGGAAAGAAATGAAATATATAAAATAGTCTTTGCAAAAAAATGGTTGACTGAAAACTATTAAGCATACAATTTTGAATACGTCACAATGCCTGCCCCCCCCCCCCCATTTACTGATTCATATTTTAATTAGTTTTGATTTACCAATTTTTCTATCAAACATACTATGACAATATACATATTCGCCATATACATTCTCCACTTCAGGCCAACAGTAACAAATAATTTACATACGAGATAAACAAATATCACTATAACAAATCAACAATAAATAGTTTTTCGACCTGAAGTCAATACAATCGTGCTGCGACTTATTCTCAAACACTTGCACTACAACGATGCAAGGTTGAATATTCATACATAATTAAATATATAACATACAGGAGCACATCCTAACAGGTTTTATGATTTTCTTTTTAAATTTGATTCCATTCATCAGAGATATCATACGATTATCGTTTGAGTGTGTGATATCCTTAACGGACAGAGGAGAAGCACCGGGATGTGAATTTTCATCTTGCTTTAAAGCCCCTCTGCACTAGTTTGGCCAGGAGGGATTAGACCTCCCTGCATGGTCACCGACAGGTGGTTATCTCATCAAATAAGCTCTCAATTAACATCAGAAAAAGGGAATCAAGAGGGACCAATGGTCATCGATTAGGCATTGTTTGCTGTAGAGAGCGCTGTAAGTAGTGCAGTGGGGGTTTAAGACTTTGCCATTTTGTCATAAGATAAGGCATCTTTTCCCGAAATGTCTTTCCCGACCCGGGAGTTGTAAGTGGGTACTAGCTAGGAAGGAATCACTTCACTTCACAAAAGATGCATGGTCAAAGCTAGGATAATAACAAGATCGGAGAGTTAAAAGCAGCACTCTGTGACGGTCATGATCGTTTTGACCGTTACACACGACACGTCATCTGCCTGACGTAATGGTGCGTCAGCGACTGGCGCGGCCTTAGATGCGCCATGTGAGTGTGACAGTATACACAACTGGAATCCATTTTTCCTTTGAATAACTGGCGCATGTCCGTTACAGGAATTACGGGCGCATGGCGACCTAATTGTGCTTGAAATCGAAATTACGTGTGTCGTGTGCAACGCGCTCATACAGAAGTCTGCTTTAATCAGTACTAAAATACTATTATTAAATACAAAGAAAGTAACTGTTCTGCACCGAAATTCTGCGAAACCAACCGATATAACTATATACTTGAACGTCATCAAAAACAGTACATTATAGCAAACACCGCCACCTAAACCACTATTCTAGATATGAACATAATTATCTCTGTATGATTTCTAAACATAACTAAATACTATACAGTAACTGTACTGCGAGACAACAATATAGCTGCTTTCATCGATATAACATATTTTAGAACATTGATAAATCTTTGTGCCTCAGATAGTGCACAGAAACCTTGTTATCGTCTTTTGATATTTGAATAATAATATTGTAAAACCAGGTATAGACATTTTTCAACATGGAAAAGTCTAACGATGGCAACATTTGCCTTACCGCGGCAAGAAACTTCGCGACATCAGCACAAGTTTGAACCACGCGGGTTTGTGGATAGAAGGAGAGACATCGTATTAAAAAACAGGGTTAGCACCGCAATTGCTGTGCTATTTCTTGAAATGTGGTGCTACGAGTTCAAGTGAGAACAGAAGCTAAAATAGTCCGGGGTTAAGGAAAAGTGGTGCTAACCCATGAAGGGTCAGCAATTTCGAGTGGGAACAGCGTGGATTTCCTTAATAACCCGTGCAATGTTATGCAAGTACTAAGAAAGCAGAGTGTGAAAAGTATAAAACTAGTTTTATGTCCAACTGATATTAATAATTAATTGAACTGACAAATTGACCCACTGCGCAAGGTTTTACCAGAAGGGGTTAGCGCCACAGAATAACTTACACCCTAACGAGAGTAATTTGAATGAAATTGCAGGAGGAAAAAAATATCGAATTTTAATGTTAAATTGCATCACATTTAGGTACCAAATGGTCATATCAATATCAACATTAACATTCAGGGTATTTTAAGCCTAATCGGCTCTCTGGTTGATCGCCAAACATGCGAATTGTATGATGATTCACAGTCCGCGGCGATCGGGTCTTTTTATTAACCCGAAGTTTTTCAACATCCTAACTATAATGACATAATAATTGTATACCTCGACCAGGAAGATTAACGTTTTTAAAGTTTTAGAATTTCTACAATGTAATCCTTACTCTTTTTTTCCTCAAAATCCTGTCGTCCAAGTCAGAGCGTAAGGTTTGCCATATCCTTCTATAATTTCCGTTTTACGTCATTGACGTAGGGCTGCGTCACTGACATAGAGCGCTGCGTCAGGTCAGAGGTCAGAGATGGGTGATGTGATGCGCCATCATGTGAGGATGACATTTTCCAAAATATGTTTGTGAAATGAAGAGCAAACACGTGTTAAATATTATTAATGGAGAAAGGGCTAATATTAATATACTATTTTCAGTATGTATTCAAATTTACAGGTTTGCCTGGCCGTGAGCTATTACATTCACTTGGTTTAGATTACTGTATCTCAATAATGGGACAAACGTTATGGCTTGCCCGACCTAACACGCATTTTGTATGCAATTTACATTCTGACTATTGAAATACAACTTTTTTTTTTAAAGGTGAATGAAACGAGGCCCTTTACAAAGACGTTTGTTTACATTTATGATAATGGCCTATTGTCTTTACAAGGGCTGATTAGCACAGGTACTAAGCAGTCCTGCGTGAGTCGAATGACGCCTCGTGTACAGACGTGGGGATGATGAGAGAAGACGATGATCATTTGTATCTACTTCGCCTCTTCGGCTTCGGGCACGGTGTCGGTCGACTGGAACTGTCTCATCGCCGCCGACGAGGCGAGCGGCATCGTCTCCTCGTTATGCTGCTGTTCACGGACGTACTTCGGGTTGGTGACGAGGAATCCGACGATGAGGGCGAACATCAAGATGAAGAAGGCCAAAAAGTTGCCCACGTAGGCTCCGTCAGGACGCGAGGCGTACTTCGGGGCACCGTCAATGCCAGAGCTGACAAAACAAAGACCATTATAATGATATTATTATGTTGCGAACAACAGTTCATTACTCTACAACAGAGAGATTAAAACTACATTCAGTGTCAGTGGCGGATCTAGGGGTGGGGCACAGGGGGCACGTGCCCCACGGCCAAACAAATAAAATAAATCCCCCCCCCCCCTCTAAGAAATCCTGGATCCGCGCCTGAGTGTAACGCATAAGCGTTACCAAGATTGTTTTTGTTCGGGCAAGGGGCACATTGCATATATCTGATGTCGTTTTAATCATAACCTATACACTATTCCGCTCGGGAGTGCAGGGTCCATGTATTAGAGAACTTACAAAATTAATACAGTGTTACAAAATAATAAAGCATTAAGATTTAGCATCATATAATTTGCAATTTAGAAAGTTTCCCTTTTCAAGAGCAAGACTTGGAACACCAGGATTTTTTCGCTGCTGTTACAAGATAGTGATTTCATTCCATCTATTCGCTAAAACTTCTCCAGGTGCTATTTTGGTCCAAATTTTGACCGGTGAGAGAGAGAGAGAGAGAGAGGGGGGGGGGGGGCACATAAACAAAATGTATGTTCATCCGAAGTCGGACCTTATGAGATCGTATTGTGAGCTTTATAACCACATTAAAATTGCCCCCGATACTTACTACAAGAAAAACAATTTCTCATTAATTCCAATTAGAGCAGCTGCGACAGCGGTGGCAAAGATGGCGACTCCAAAGTAACGATGGATAGGAAGATATGAGGCACGAAACTCCTCTCGTAGTTTCGGAAAAAAGAACGAGACAAAGCCCACGATCCACTGCGGAAAATAAAAATAAAATTGGTTAGATAGCAACATAGGCAAATGAGGTAGGGTTCGTAGGGGAGCCGGGGTAGCAACCTAATAATTGTGAAATTACCAATATCAATATTCGATCAACTGTTCCCATGATATTCAGACGAAGATTAAAAGTGGGAATAAACGCATCATGGATTTTGTATAAGAAGAGGAGACACAACTCTGAAAATATTCACTCAAGACAAGTTACTCAAGGTGCCAATTTGTCGAAACATCTTTGACATGCATTAAGCTGACAAATAGTAGAAAAAAAGAAGCAGGAACTTGTCATATTATTACGATGCATTTTGAGGGTCTAACATTTGAGAGAGGAAGAGGAAGCGTCAGAAACAACTCATGCAGGTTTTCATTTTTTGTACAATAAAAAAAAGAGAATCCTAATACGTCAACATTTGATTTTAATTACTTATTTGTTTGGCTTTTAATTTTAATTTGTGTTTTAATTTAGGACGCCACAATTTCATTTTGTAACTTACCTGAAACGCGAAGAGTACGAAAGCTGTCAACCCCACCCAGCTATGCAGCGAGTAAAGATGCGGGAATCCCATGGTGGTATGGAATGTGAAGACAGCTTTGAGCGCTATACAGCCGCATATCAGAGCAAGAGCTTGCATCAAAAGATGGATTACCTTGACGGCAGTCTTGTTTTCGGTCCGCAAAATGCGGAACATCAATATTGCTGCATAGTAAAAGAGATAAATTTACAATACTTGATTTAATGGACCTCCAGGAACTACAGTTTTCTTATCTATAGCTTTGAATAAGATTATACATCCACTTATATTTATCAGTCATTTATTTTCATTATGCATTTAGTTATGTTAAACCACATGGTACGTCGAAGACCACAACACCTATTTGTACCAGGGTGGAGAGTGGCAAATGTGTATTAATGTCTTGCCAAAGGATGTTAATGCCGGGCTGGGATTCGAACCCACAACTCTTTGATTGAGAGTCAAATGAACGAACCACTATACCACGACAAGTGTCATTCACTATACTCACCATCTCCGTAGAGGAATACAAGGCCGAGAATCATGAGCAGAGGGTGGAGGTTAAACTCCTTGGCCGTTCCATCCCAGGCGAACCCGCCCAGGGTGTGGCCGGTCCAATAACCCGCTAGGATGAGGATGAGGACAGCTAGGGCTTGGGAGATACCCAGGAGGAGATAGAAGCAAAACATGGTGATGGGCGTGGCTGCTGGAGAAGGGCGGTGGGCGTGGCTGGATGGTGACGGTGGGTGGAACCAAGAAGGGGGGAGCTCGGTTTATAGTGGCGCTGTTTACCTATTTATTTCCGTTATCTGCATAAAAGAAGAGATGAAAGTAAAATAAATCTTAATCTGACGTCAAAGATATGAAAAGGATGAAAGGAGTTTCCTGTTATATTTCATTACGTAACTCCTATTTTTCCACTCAATAAGGTCAAATCCAATATATCCTTCTTAAAATTTGAATTAATCATGCCTCCTTCAAATTAGCCCAAATGTTGTTCATGGGGTAATTTCGTTGACCAATCAAGTCCACACAAGTAATTTGATTATATCTTAGTCACATAGCCAATGGGACCGACTTAAAAACAAACAATGTTTGGGCCATTCGAAGCGGGGGGGGGGGGGTGGAGGGTAGGGTGTTATTTTTGTTCGGTCTGTTTTCAGTGTCTTGTGTGGGTTCATTCGGTGTTACTGCAGTCTCTTGTAATTTATATAGCATTACAGTTTGGTCTTCAGAGTTGGCAAATGTGGAAACATGACGATTCCAACCCACACCCTTTTTATGGGGGGGGGGGGGGAGGGGGGGGGGGGGGGGAGTTACCGGGAAGTTTCAGTGCCCCACTTTTGTGTTAATGCCCCTGCTATCATGAACCCCATTCACCCCTCCCTCAAAATAAAAAGATATCACGTTTTTTGTTTGTCTGTTTCGGGTCTGTCGTCCTTAATGCCACATATTCGACGGCGTAGCAATGAACCCAACCAATGGAGGATAAAGGCACTTGTTAAATGTGTGGGGAGGTGGGAGGAAGGGGGCATTGGTGTTATTCGATTAATCAGAATCAATGTGGATCAACAATGCCATTTATGAGGGGAGAGTAATACCCCTCTCCTCTTTCTTTTCATCATTTCATCTCCATCTTCCTCTCTTCTTTCCTTTTTCCTCCGTTCGACGGGGAGGGGAACACGTTTTTCCTGAATCTACAAGATAAAGTTAAATTCATGATCATATCAGACAATGCAAAACGAAGCATGTATACGTTTAAAACGGACACACGAAACCCAACATACCGGTAATTACACTTCGCCATGCTCTCATTACTATATGCATGCCATGTATTACCGGAACGTAGTGCCGCATTTCATAAGACACAGAGCAGACGGTAATCCCCATCATTATCATATCATATCGCTGAGAGGGTCTTGGCGGGCTTTGATCAGTATTCAAAGAATTCATCTCGCATGATTAGATATCTCCATCGAGAAATGAAATGACGGATAAAGGATAGAGCTGAGATGAGTCACTTAACATACCACATTAACCCTTTCGAGGCAGTTAAAGGTAATACAAAGTTTTGGGAAATTTCGAAAATTGGGTGGCTAGTGATTCTTTACAATTTTGATATATTTGGATGCCCCTGTGGATGTATTATAAGCACTAGAAAAAGTAGCCACACTTCTGCTTTTGAGAAAAACTGAATATAAAAAATTACCAGTGCTCCCGGTAACTTTTGATAAATTTCAAATAGCGCCTACGGCCGTACTATGGTAGTTGCGACCATGAAAATCTCAGAATAATATGCAGTTGTGATATATAATTTCCTAATGGGAATAGCCAATCGGTCGATTTTAGTCAAGAAACATTGTTTCATAGCTAAATTAATACATTGACCTTGAGAGGGAGCTATACAAGATAAATAGTTTATTATTTACAATTTCATAACTTTAGACTCGATTTCAACCGGGACAACGATCACTGAATATTGTAGGATCGCATATGCTTCCAATATGTTCATTTGAACCAAATTCATGACCCCCTATACCAAAACTTTGTATTACCTTTAATACTCCACAATGTGTGGTTTAGCTCAATAACTGTTGATTCATAGTCCTATACCAAATATACCAGATACACCCGTGAGTAGAAAGAGCAAATGTTTCTACACATTTTGTGTCTTATTCCAGGGATTAAAAAAAAAAGGAATATAAGCTGTAAGCTTAATTTCTTAGATTGGTAACACATAAAGATCTCTCTAAATCTTTCATTTTTTCAACTTTGGACAAAGTTATCACCCATGTGTATTGTTTTCGGAGACATTACATTTTATAAGAACAGTGTAGTACTAAACTGAAAATATTATTGTTGCCAATATGAATAACAACATGTGATCAATTTAGCACTTTAAAATTCCCTGCCCTGAAAGATGTTGCTCAGAGATCAATAGCCCAGACATATTGAATTTTCTTGACCACCCCCCCCCCCACCCTTTCTTAGACGTACATGGGCACACAGGGAAGGGGTGTGTTGCTGCAACACCGCATGAATATAGTCTTTGGTACTGGGGTTCTGTCAGTAAATTTTGGAATGAAAATGGCCCCAAAATGTGAGAACTGTTTTTATCACTTTTCTTATTTGCTATTTTTGGCGTAAAAGGGCATCCCTCGTTGCCACTGTTTTCCCAGTTAATACCGAGATGAATTATGAGTGCTTTTTTTCTTCAAATGCCTAGTCACAAACTGAATTCAAATATATTTTGTCATCCTCAATTTTTGCCTACAGTTATCATTCATAGCATAGCACATCAGGCAAGTCTCTCACGAATGTCTCTGTCTCAGAAGGTGATGTTTTCGTCAGGATTTATGCATAACTTTAATATGCTAGCAAACTAGTTCATCGAATTAGTCTAACATCCATTACATCTTTCTAATAATTATGTATATGGAAGTATATCTATGGAGTGTATCTCAAAAGGGGGCACAAAATATCCATCCTGAAATAAAAAATGTTTTAATCTGGTGCAGTCATTCAACTTAAATAGGACACATGCCAAACCGCAGATTCAGACTCAATTTAACTGGTGATAAAAACTGAGAATTATTCAAAAGTAATATAAATGCAAATCATGCGCCAGAGAAACTGAGAGGATAATGACTGGAATCGTCCGACCTTGTTCATTACATTCAGTATAATTAATTTGAAAACATTATGTACTGTGTATTAAACTATATTATGTATTTTTGAGGGATGTATAATTTTCTTTACATTTTGATATGCTATGTAAATCAATGAAAGTGTATGTTTTTTAATATATTTTGTACTGAATGAATGCAATAAAGAATGCTACAAAAAAAAAAAAAAAAATGCATTTTATGAAGAAAAAAACTAAACAATTTATTTATTCCGTACACGTGAGTGGGATTTCATGTAGCCTAAATGACTAGATAGCTTTTGCTCGTAATTTTAAAATACAACAATATCTGAAACCTCAGTAGGTCTACTGGAGGTATTTCGACTGACACACTGGAATGACACGAGTGATCCCCATGATCACTGATACGACTGGTTAGAATTCAAGAAAGTAGAACTGTAGTAGGACAAAATGGCGTCATTGATAGTGGAGCAGCATTAGTAGGGATATAGTACAATATTTTATTAATGATTCGCTTTACAGAATGAAAAAAGGGAGAAACAAAAACTTCTTGCGACCTGCATGATCAAGGCGTAAATAAAAAGAACAAACATGACAAAGGAAACTAATCATTCTAATTGTTGTCGTGAGAGTAAGTTCTCAGTTTACACCCCCCCCCCTCCCCCGTCTTCCCTTACACACAAACTCGTTAGACTTCTGTTCTGTCGGCAAATTATATGATTTGGTTTTTCTAACAATTTTCAACATAATTGAAGATCTGAACAACCTTTCCCATCTGTCCAAGTATACGTTTCATTTAATTTGCTTGTTTATTTCTTTGTTTTTTGTTTTATTTGTTACAAAGTATTTGCACTATGCGCTAAGAGTAACAACCACGGTATTAATACCATACATAATCATATAATAGAACACTGTAAAAGTTTATTTTGTGCATGTTTTTCTTTCTTCTTCACATTGTTAATGAGAATCTCACAGAAAGTCGGGTAACATTGTGACAATTACACACAATGTTATATTAAACTGCCCCAAATGAAGAAGTAAAAATGTCATAATGCCAATAAATGGTTCGAATATGAAGGAACGTAACGAAAAAGCTCAACTTGTAATGATGTAGATTCCTCATGAAATAATTCATATGCTTGTCGTGAATATTACACTGAACGCCATTACGTGTAACCTTGGAAGGCGTTCTTTAGGGAAAAAAAGATGTCTGGCTCTTTGGGCTTGTTGAAGTGATTACCATCAAATTTACTGGTAATTTAACTGCGTCAAATTACAATCGAGCACTTCACGAGTCACCTGAATATTTCTTTCGATTTTGAAAGTATTATCACGTTCAGTATTCTAATATCCATCCTTTTTTGATATATACAAATTCTAACGAAACGAGTTTTTCGTTCAAGAAAAAAATGCGAGTCTTTTCAGTGACAGCGATTTGAGTTTTTACTACTGAAGACAAATAAAATCACTGTATATCACAGAAATCTCATAAGTATAGCCCCCTAAAAATTAGGTTAGAATGAGATAAATGGTTGGGGAGGAGGGGGGGGGGGGGTGGGTGGTTCTTTATCCTACCCCACTACCCCACTATTTGTCTAAGGGCGGCGCAAAAGAGGCAGAGATTTAAAATCCAATTGGAGAAAGGCTCTCTCATTTTCAGAAGAATAAATAATGAGGGGTGGGGGTGGGAGGGGTTGATAGGAGTGGCAATCAGCTGGAATTCCAATTTCGTTATTCAAGGGGAGAACTGTTTCCGGCGTCGAGACTCTCTCCCCCTCCCCCATGCACCCCATCCAGGATAAGCCCCTGTCTTTAAACATGGTCATTACCATTATTACAAGCAGATTAATATGTAAATAACATGTCAAACTTCTTCTTTGATGGACACCATGACATTATAGGGGATATTGTGTAAACATAAGCCGAGCACGAGTGTAATGAATGTGTCCGACCAAATGTTGACATAAAAAATATCAAAACAAAATTGGGGTAATATATTGTTCAGACCCAAGCTGGGTACAAAGGATGATTTAAGGTAATTGATTGGATACATCATTAACCTCTTGGCAATATGGCATAATAAGAAGAATATCTTTTGAGTAATACCGTTTATATCATATTGTTATTAGCATGACCAATGTAGCATGATAGTGAATTCTGCTTTCCATATGCTTACTGATAACCTGTAAAAACTATACACGAATGAGATCATCAGAAGCATTCAAATCATGAGACATACTTATTTATGATACTATACATCACACATAGACCCTAGGCAGGCGCGGATCTACGGGGGGGGTTTAGGGGGTTTAAACCCCCCCTTGGGCGGCCCGAAAAAAAAAAAAAAAAAAAAAAGGAAAAAAAAAGAGAAAAAAAAGAAAGAAAAAAGAACGCACGCTGGAGAGAAACCCTTTCAAGTGCAAATATTGTGAGAAGATATTCAACTCATCTGGTAACTTAACCAAACACATGATAACTCTGGATATAACTGTGTATTAAACTGTTACTTGATTTAAAAAGACGTTATCATGCACTGCTTTTTATGGTCTCCATTGTGTTAATAGATGCCAGGAAAACATCACTTACGGGGTTCAAATAAACACCCCGAAAAAATCGGCTCGCCGCTTCGCGGCTCGTGGACGATGCTCCGCATCGTCATTATTTTGGTCAAACCCCCCCCTTAGCAAAAAGCTAGATCCGCCCCTGCTAGGCTTATTAATCAATGTAAGATTAGAAGTCACTGTATTTCAGGGAAACAGCTTACCTCATTTTGCGTGCCACAGTGTATTCAGTTAACTCTCTGCTTGTTCATTTACAGGTAGGTATAGTATACTATACCTACCTGCATACTTGTAATATACTTGTAATATACTTGTAATATATGCATACTTGTAATGCTACAGTGTATGTTCATTTACCATAGCTGGTTTTGCATTTATCCCGTTACCACACACATCAAGGGGCTTTCATTGCGTTATGCAGTATTCAGTCATTCGTGACAAAACTAAGGTTTTGAAACCATTACAAGCTCTTTATTCACAGTTTTCAATTGAGCTATTCATCCTTGCACTATGCAGAATACTCCTCAGATAACACAATGAGACAGACTATAAGTCTATCCAGATTCCTGGCCAATCGGTTTACTAACATATTCAAATGTTATACACAGGGGCGTACGCAGGGGGGGGGGGGTTTGGGGGTTAAACCCCCCCCTTTGGTATTTTTATGTGTGTAAACCCCCCTAAAAAAAACCTAACCCCCCCCCCCCCTTTGGATTTTTTTTTTTTTTTTTTTTATAATTAATTTTTCGGGAGCAAAATATTTTGGGCCCGATTTTAAACCCCCCCCCCCCTTGAAAAAATCCTGCGTACGCCCCTGGTTATACATATACCTTTGAAACAAAGCTTGTTTTTGACAACCTGACAGCTTGCCTCCCGACATAGCAACAAGTAATGTATGCAGACTGGATTCCACGTATTGTAGTTCATTCATTAATAACAGGTTAATTAAATAACTCGTCACTATGTCCCCAGGAAAGAAACATCCATATACATATGAATATGTTTTTAAACAGGTCTATTGCCTATTTTTTTCTCTCTTAAATCCGATTCGGTGTCAGCACGTAACTGGTGTATATAATTATATTTTTGTTTTAAATGAAAAAAATCACCGATCCTCTATATGATACTGATAGGCTAAATACCTCAGTTACACCGACTTTAAAACGATGAAATAGAATGTCGGATAAATCTAAATTAAATCATAAAGGTTATCCCGACACAAGTTTCAGTTTGCATGTATCAACTTATTTTTGCTTGTCTAGATTTTGATATCAATCACAGTTGCTCTATACACACCTGATTTCTTGAATATGCTGGTATATCTTTTTGGTTGTAAGAACATACGGCATGGTGTGAGATAGAAATTGATATTTATTTAATGAGACATAAGATCCCTGGCCTTGGCTATTACAACTTTTGTTGTCCTAGTCAAGACCATCTTGTACGAAGAGTTATTAGCAAATGCACTGGTATTATCATATTTTGACTATTGTTGCACCTATTGTTGTCCTATTTGCAACAACCTCACCGGAACAACCTCTCCAATGAGGTACGATATGCCCAAACCAAGCAGTCCTTTTACCCAAGTTATTTGAGAAAAATATAAATAAAACCTAAAACATAGTACACGCAAATAGGGAGTCTGTCACAAACTAGAATATATAGTACTTACCAATTACAGATTACTGTATTTCTCACAATTTTCCTACTATGTTTAGACACTTTGCGACTACGATAAGGTTTTGTTTACAAAATGTGTTTATAAACAATTTCCTTGATTTTGTTTGACTTGCTGAATTTGCATTTACATTTGAAATTCCATTTGTATTCTTTCTGATATATCATGTTTACTATTTACCATGTAATGATGTTTTCATGTATATTTATGTCTTTATATGTATTTTTATGTTATGTAGGGCCCCAAGTACAACAGTATCTTAAATAACTGATGAGGGTACCCTGTTGAAATAAAAACGAAATAAATAAACAAGTTGGGGCAAGACTGAGGTTGAATTGTTTTGTTTCGTTCTTTTCTTTTAAACAAAAGTGCATTAATCACGAACGATTTGTTAACGTCCTGAAGCATCTTTTTTTTTCTTGCTTCTATAAAATACAAACAAATAATCAAAGCTAAACAAGCAGATAACTGTACAACATCCTGATACAGGAGGGAAATATTATATGTCTTGGTATATCCACTATGTCATGGGCGACTTTGCATGAAAACCATTTGAACGTTTTTGTCTAGATATTTCAAAATTGACTTTTCAAATAATTTCTTTAAGAAAAAACAGATTTACTATTATAACTAATTTGCTGCCATACTTTGTCATCGGAATGGGACAAGGAGCATGTACTGTTAATCTTTTCTTCAATTAAAATATAAAAATGAATATTGATCCTTTTTTTATATTTTGTATAGCGTAGCATAATGACAACAACAACAATAATAACAATAATACAAAAATAATGTTGATGAGGATGCTGATGTTGACAGCGTCATCATCATAATGACTATCACCATAATAATGATAAAAATAATAACAACTAATTATTATGATAAGAACAATAATAATGAAAATTGCAAGTACGAAAAAAAACAATAACAAAAATGATTTGATTCATAACGTTTGACGTAATTATGCCTACCTTTGACGCGGAGAAGGCCAGAAGCGGATCTAGAGGGGGGGTTGGGGGGTTGCAACCCCCCCCCCCCCCCTTGGGCGGCCCCCCCCAAAAAAAAAAAAGGAAAAAAAGAAAGAAAAAAAGAAAGAAAAAAGAACGCACGCTGGAGAGAAACCCTTTCAAGTGCAAATATTGTGAGAAGATATTCAACTCATCTGGTAACTTAACCAAACACATGATAACTCTGGATATAACTATGTATTAAACTGTTACTTGATTTTAAAAGACGTTATCATGCACTGCTTTTTATGGTCTCCATTGTGTTAATAGATGCCAGGAAAACATCACTTACGGGGTTCAAATAAACACCCCCAAAAAAATCGGCTCGCCGCTTCGCGGCTCGTGGACGATGCTCCGCATCGTCATTATTTTGGTCAAACCCCCCCCTTAGCAAAAAGCTAGATCCGCCCCTGAAGGCGTATATTATAATAGGTTTAGTAACGTCTGCTAGCACAGATTTGACACTTTACCACAAATCCTAAAGCCTTGAGCAGAGCCTAGATCTGCCAGTTTTTGGCTGCAGCTAAAGTATAGAGCTTATTGTAGACTCATTTTGCAGACACTGTTACACACAACGACTGACAATTAGGGTATAGTATGGGAGGGGGAGGGCGGGCAAGCATACTCTGTAATAACCGACTCTCTTTGGAAGACATATTGCGCGCCCTCCCCGCTCGCCCTATTCTGACAGTGCAGACGCCCCTTCCCCGATCCCCTGCATCGACTCTCTTTGGATAAGACACCTAGCGCGCCCCTATCCTGGCAGTGACGCCCCTTCCCCGATCCCCTGCATCGACTCTTTTTAGATAAGACACATAGCGCGCCCCACCTGAAAGTTACACCCCTCCTCGATCCCCTGCATCGACTCTCTTTGGATAAGACACATAGCGCCCCCTTCTCCCATCATGGCAGAGACGCCCCTTCCCCAATCCTCTGCATGGTCTCTGAAGTGCCCCAATCTATTCATGTGCATGGGACTCCGCCGTAATAAGAGAGGAATGAATATTTCAGAGCTGGAACAAGCGCCGGACTGGGGATCACGATGGATAGCCGTGGGGGGAGAAAGCAAGGCGCGAATTATACACTGATTCTGCTATTGAATTCAATTCCACCGAGGATGTAGCAGGCTTTTCAGCTACAAAGTTCAATAAATCATCCACGATGACATTTTTTGGTTGAGTGCTGCGATAGAAGGAGAATGGATCCCCGTGCCAGGGGCGAAAAAAGGGAGGGATCAGTGTTAAGATTAAAGATTAGGTCGAGTAGGGGTTACGTTAACAAAAAAACTAGCTTGTTTGTCAGTGAAAATTCAGAGAAACTATTGATGACCGCCATTTTGAAATCCAATATGGCCGCCAAAACAATGCCCCCTGTTCATTCAAGCGTGAACACATCCACCACAAAAATGATACCAAATGATTTGGGATAAAAACACTCTTTCATAAGATGTATGATAATTCACTGTTCATAGATGATTTTTAAAAATAATTAGTCCTTTTCTAGGTGTAAACTTTTTTCTGACTCACATTGTAGTATCTCCAGATATTAATTGACTAATTATTGAGGATTTATTTGAGTAAAAAGAACAACAGTTCGAAGAAAAACTGTCACATAAGCAGTCAAAAAATTGAATCGCTGAGAGTTATCATGTATACATAAAGCATTACATTTTCTTTTTTACAAATATTACCTTATTGGGTAATTAAAAATGTAAATAATTACATAGTACATACAGTAGCTTTAACTAAATAATGAGTAGTGTTGGTCATTAATTCTTTCGAATTCATATGAGAAGGATAACAAAAAAACTATCGGATTTGGTATTTGATATTTAAAATAATTATATTGATAAGTACAAAGTCATTAAAACAAAATCACTAAAATGGATGAGATTTATCGTAAATATTATGTAGAAACGTCTGCAAGATAGTGAAAATATATATACAATGAAAGGATTTTCGTATAATGTTTGATATTATGTCTAAGTTTAGAGTGATAATAGGGACTTTTAGATTCTGCGCGACGAGAACGTGGACTGCCCTTTTAAGGCAATGTGACGTCACTGCCAGTGCCTTAAAAGGACGTCACATTGCCTTAAAAGGGCAGTCCACGTTCTCGTCGTGCAGAATCTAAAAGTCCCTAATGTAAACTATTGTCTGAACCGTAGGTCTGAACACGCCCTCACGAGAGATGACGTGTTATCAGATAGAGATCAATGGTTTGTGTATAAGAAGACGATCCTTTCAGGGGATGTGCTTTAATCAAAATTAACGTGTTTGTTTTCATCGGGGGCTCACCCCCATCCATCAAAGAAATGAGGGTTTAAAGATAATGCGTGCACAGCGTTGCTGTAAAAGTCGAAAGAGTCAAAAGGTAATTTCCTGTACCATTTGTATTCTGGTTACACCATATATATATATAGAGAGAGAGAGAGAGCTCACTATTATGATACACATATATAAAGCTCTTCCTTTTTAAGAAATCAGAATCAAAATTAATTTAGTGTTGATTTGTAAGATCTGTTCACCACAAAATGGTGTCACGACAGATCCACTTAATCAATTTGAGTATTGTTTTATTTTGTTCACTCGTCAGATGAGCTGTTATTTTAAAATAAATATTAATGATCTAAAAATAACGATGAAAATGGTAAGAAATTGAAGAAGGAGGATGGGAAGCAGAATGAGGGGGAGCAGGAGGAGATTTCCCCAAGGAAAGTGTGTTTAAAGAGGAAAACATCTTAGTCGGGCCAGACAGACAACCCTCGCCTCTCTCACTAACACACACTCTCTCTCTCTCTCTCGCTTTCTCAAAGAAAAAAACAATTATCGTTTTTGGCCAACGAAAATAAACGCCAATTCGAAATCGATGGCTATTTTTATCTTTACGATACATGTCATGTCGGCTTGGCGTTTGCTTACGGCTCACGAGAAGATGGATTTAAATGCTGATTACAATATAGGTGAATTTGTACATTCTGGAGAAAAAAAGACTGGGTAAAAATGCCCCCCCCCCCCCTCAGCATGAGCGTAATGATATGAACCAGTTCTTAGTTTAATCATGTACATACAGTGTATCTATTTTGCGTCTGTTTGCACGACCCAAAGGATATATTAAGAACGACCCAATTTTTTAGAAGTACCCTAAGACGCCCCCTGAATAGCACAAAAACTGACGTGCATATTATACATGTTCATGTATATGAGATGAAATTGAAACCTGTATTACAGTCGTCTCTTCACACATTTTTCCCAAGAGTATAATAATTCATTTTTCTTTATTTCAAACGTATGAAATAAATGGAGTCGTGATGTAGAATTCCTTATAAGTATAATCTTGTACGGTAAGTACTGCTACATTTTCCACGACCACAGACTTAATGATATATGTATTTTCCTGTTGAACCTCTCGAAGTCAAATCAGTTCACAATTGGCATCTACTCTCGATCTCTCGACCCTCTTTTTTGTTTTTACTTTGCGCTTGGCCGACTACAACCAATCAATATAGGCCCCACTTAAAGCAAATATGACATTTGAAAATCGCTATAAGCGATTCGCGTGAGACGGTACTTATTGGTCCATCACGTGAAGTCACTTCCTGCATTGGTCGTATGTCTAAAGATGATCATCCAACGGCTTTATTATAGTTACATATTCATAGGCAAACTAGAGTAGTGGGGGTAGCGTGGGTCTACCTAAGAGAGAGAGAGAGAGAGGGGAGAGCTATGCTAGATATTAATCGAGCGGGTAAATCGTTAATGAGCAGTGTATTCGTAGAAAGCAATTTTCTCATGCATGTCATGCCATCATGTTCATGTTTTGTTGTTGTTGTTGTGTGTAACGAATTCAACGCACATAGTAGAACAATCTGGACACGGATGAAAAGCCCATCCCCTTCCCTCTCCTCACCCCTCTTTCTCTATCTTACTTGTCTCTTACTTGATTGGTCATCCACTCCCCCCCCCCCTTCCGATGGCGTCGCCGCGGCCCTACGTATTACTGGACTATAAGGGTGTATATTTTGAGATCTTCTTTTGCTTTTCACGTTACATCATCATCACTGCTGATGGATTCCATATATAGTTCAAAATAATAAAGATGGAAAATGCGCCTTACATTTATGCATGAAACATAGTATATTCTTAAAATTCTTAATCTTTGTCGTAAGAAAATGCAGAGAAAAGGTTGAAACCTTCACAACACATTCAGACATGACACTGATGAGAGAACAGTATTATGAATACCACCAAAATGATTCATGCATTGCGAGAAATGGAATGAATCATACTGCATTCGAAAGAAAAAAAAGTGCATGAAGAGGACTTGATAAATACTGTATTGCTCAGGGGCAAGGAACGTTTGACGTATATACAGATGAACCATGAGACTTTATACACAAGGGATATTAATTTGCGTATACTATAAGCAGCCTCTCTTGTGCTCTGCGTGTTTATTATTAACAATCCAATTACTACAGCGGTCAGGGCCTCGTCAATATGAGGTCATCAATATGTAATTTTCCCATCATGATGCGAGTTTTCTAATTAGAACCACACAATGCTCAATTAATCCTAGGTCATGAAAGTACGGATATATATGTATTCAATCAGTGTAACAAAATGAGGTTGTGTATATGAACACTAGAGAAGAAAAAAAGTATATCTCGTGATAAATTATATCCGTTTTTAGTTGTTCACGGTTGCCTTTCTTGGGGTCCGACTGCTTTATTAATATATGAGTTTACAATTTATTATATGAACAAAGAAGATAATTATAACAGTACATTATCTGCATGACTTAATGATGCACTATGTGCACACACACGCACATAAACACCCTCACACATGCACTCCCTCACACACGCGCGCACACGCACTACAACACACCCCAACTACTTAGAATCCCAAATGCAGTGACATTATAATTATAGTACATAATAATAAAGTGCAGCGAATGGTGATTTAATTTAATGAACGTGTGAAAAAAGTGTACAAAATGATTCGATAACGAACATTTTCCTTCCAAAACCAACCTTCGGCAAAGAAAACATTTTGAGGGTAATGCTTGTATTATAAATTTATCACATCTTAACAAAGCGCAGTATATATTTGCCGCTGGACAGGCAATAATATTGCAATCTCCATTCTATAGATATATTACCCGTACACACATTACATAGTATTTACATTAATTAAGAGTTTTTAAAAAAGTGCAATAATGTCTCAGTACAATGACTCATAAAAAATGGCATTAAATGCCCATTAAATGCCATACTGTGAATCACTATCACTGCATCACTCCCGAACAGTAAAGACAGTCTTCCACATTCACTGCGTACACTCAGCACGTCTGTGCATCTAATTTGTTACACTTAACGCTTTAATGATAGCAACGCACGGGCTCGCTTAGGCGGTAATTTACCATCTTCAGAAGAAAGCAAACCGATCACATACACAATTTACCGCTCAACGATCACAGTGAGTCGTCTGTTACAAAAAAGGGTGTATATGCAATGTCAGCGCTATATTACAACGAATAATATAGGCCGCCTTCAGCTGCATAGCGTTTGGGCACCGGGCTTTGTTATTATAGCTGCTAATACATTGTAGTGGCCTTGATTTAGAAGTATTGTACCATACCACCATTCTCATTCCCTGACATGTAGATTCGGCGTACCATATGGCGTGCTAAAACCGAAAATTAGCTCCTTCCACCTTATTCACACAATCAAATACAAGTCATTGAATATGTGAAAGACTCATTCATCAACAAATTCATTCACAAGTTTTAACATCACGAAAGCACGTATTTTATAAGTCTACAATGATCGCTTACCTCGTGAGTTGTATTTTTGGCGGGTAAAATCGTAAGACTCGCATACACTTCACACAGAATAACAGTCAGAAGCTCCGCCGCGTTGCATGCATGTATTGCTATAATCCGGCTAGTGGAGCTTTCGTGCTTTAACGCACTGAAAAACGTACACTCCCTCACGGATGCTTGTTGTATGCATCAGTTCTCAGCGCTGCCAATCTCCTCATGACTTGTATTGGTGGCATCGCCCATTCACTTCTAGCCCGCAAGCGGCGGGCATCCGGTATAATTGCTCGCTGTGCTCGTACTTTCTTTTAATGTTGTTATCCCAACATTATGCGGCGTTTGACAAATCATTCCGCCGTCTGAGCGATTTTTTACTGGTTAATTCATGATTCTAAGACGAGGAGTCTAGATTCCTATTTCTACTATAGACTCGATGTATTCTCACAAGATTGGGCAACGGAGTAAGAGAAATGGAAAATTCACTTTTTATCGACAAATGGTTATATATATGAAACAAAATTGTTTTTAATCCTCCGTCACGGCGATATACAAATTATAATTCAAACAATTGAAAGAAAAATAATGGCGCGTAACGGACACAATTTTCAAGCTCACTCCCTTCCAATTAAAGTACTAGTGCAGGACAAAATTATTAACATAATTGTAGTGGGTATTTGAGAGAGTTCTCTCCTTCTTATTTATATAATGTATGATCAAGTATGTTTTGTTTCATTCATATAGTGAACTTGTTTTATATGTGTATGCAAACAATGAAGAATTAGTGAAGCATCCTGCCTTAAATTCAACAGTTTTAAAGCTTAATTTTTTTATCTCAATATTTATTATGATAACTTGATAGAGATGTTTGGTACGTCAAGAATTCGATACCTATTAAAGCATGAAACATCTCTGATTTATCATTTATTGCGTCATCTTAATATTAATAATCTTATAGTACTCGATATCGGGCATTATTCATGAAGCATTTTTATTGTAGTGGGTTACATGGGTATGTGCGTGTAGCCCACGAAGGACTATCTTACAAAGAGTTGCGATTGATCCAAATCATTATTGTAAGTCCTCTAATCAACCGCAAGTTTGCAATCTCCTATCTCTTATGTACAGTTGCGATTGATATCAATCGCAAATAAGTTGTGATTAATATCAACTCTTTGTAAGAAAGAGCCCATGTATCCTTCTCAAAACTGGAGGTATTCCCGAATTCATTATCATCAAATATTTTCGGGAAAATCTCTTCCAAATTCTTTCTGACAATCCTGGAGCAGGCCTTGCTTGCTTATTACAAAATCCCTCTTGATAAAAAACATTATAATTTGATCATTTCAGACGACTTTTGTCATCAAACACAAAGCATGTTATCGTCATCCCTGTCACGTTAATATCTTAAAGGTTTTTTTTTTTTTTTAATGAGTGTAAAGGTCAACTTGAGTTCTGGTTATGATTGAAATTAGATACTTAAAGTCAATGTTCAATAATTCTAATGAAAAATGTGGTATAGAAAATTGTTCATACCTGAGTAATAAGCTGAAAAAATTGTTTTAGGATGGTTGTTGACCCCTTTGGCGACAATGATTTTTTCTTCTTCAATTTTGGGCCGGAAATGACAATGTCAGGTATCCAATTATTTTTGTATTACCATCATCATCATCATCATCATCACCACCATTATTCCCAATTAACAGTTCCGTTTCATGAACCTGCGCCGTTTTATCTTCGTATTTTAATATAAAATGGATTATCTTTTAAAAGAGGTGAAGAGGTATCAAAAAATAGCTGACACATGACTGTTTATAATCCTAATGCGGTGCGAAGAACGATGAGATCTGTTTAGTCAACAAAAAAGCAATCAGCGCTCACAGGCATGCGTCTCCGAGTGGACACGATTATTCTCGTCGCTGTTAGCAATCACTTTCGGTGCGATAAATATTTAATGTACGTTTGGCTGCCTCCGCTGTCATGTTTGCATTTACATGCATATTAAAACAAAAAAGAACAGTATGATCGCACGATCAACCTATTTCACCAATCAATGTCCCTTGATCGAATTTCTGTTCTCTAGCTGTATGATAATTTAAAGCATAATCACAAAAGAAGGTCAGTGACAGAATAAAGGGGCATAATGTGCCCCTTTAAAAGCCAACCTTGCCATACCTAAAATATATAACGTGCGTTTTTGTAACCCCTTTTCTATCGAAACCCTAAAGAGTTGATATACCTTCATACCGTCGGTTCAGGATTAGTTTTCATTATTATTTTTAATTTTCTGGGGGAAGGGGATTAAGTGCCCCGGTGGGATGTGGGGTGCGCTATAGATTATCACGTGACTATACCTAAACTGAGAGGGAGAAATCACTAATCAAGTTCCGGCAATGTCGGATGTATCGAGTGGGGGGGGGGGGGGGGAGGGGTCGGATCATATACTTGCCCGGTTTGGAATTCCAATTGGCTTATAAGTACACAACTCCAAGACTGCCTGCCCCCTTAAAATAAAAATAATCTAATTATCTTTTTTTTTTAATGTCAGAACATTTTGGAATATACTTGCCCCCCTTTTTTTTATTTGATAAATTCATGCATCCGCCCTGCGGATAATCCTATACTGAGACGTCATAAAGGGGTCTTTTACCCACTCAGTAGGTCCACAGAGAATTAATATGTAAAACATCAATATGAACCACATAAGCTACCTGGGCCCGGTTTCGTAAAACTGGTTTCATAAAACAAGTGCCACAGATATATTATGACAAATCTTCTCACAGCCAACCAAGTGCAAGGATTTTAGTATCTTGTTATTGATAAAACATCAAGTTAATCACATTTTTTCTGAGTAATGCCATTCGAATGACAAAGATATGGCGCTCTCCTATCTGAGGAAATGTTAGGCTACATTTGGTATACTTTATATATCAAATGAAAATTGAGAAAATTGTTAGAATCCTTCCGAATTTACAAACACGTTGAGTGCACCTCTTAATCACCGACTTTCCAACCTTTCACAAAGCGTAGGTTCCTAATTTAGGGGGAACTGATCGTGTCATGAGGGAGGGGGGGGGGGGTTGTCTGCCAAAAGCTCGACTACTTCCACCCCCGGTTACAATGATTCACCACTCTTTTCGGGCTCCTTGTAAGACCATAGAGTTCTGGAAAACGCCCCTCCTCCTCCTGCTTCCATTCTAACTTCAACTCCATTGTATATTTTTATCACGATCGATTAACTGTTTTGGTTTTACAACAAAAAAAAAAGTGCTCACTACCCCCCCCCCCCCCCCCCCCCCCCCCACTGAGCGACTTTTCGGCCGTCGCGATTTTCAAATTTTCGGGAGCAAAAAAAAAAAAAGTTGGGCCCCCTCCCCTAAAAAATCCTGGATCCGCGCCTGGGGTGACCCCACCCCCCTCCCCTTTTACTTCTCCATTTTTTCTTCAGCATCCATTTTTGGAGGGGAGGTAAAGCACTCATCCCTTGTACGTTTGCAGATGATTTAGAATTATGTAATAATTTTTTTCTTTTTAATCAATAATATCGTTCCCTTCTGAATTATTTTGTTTTGTTTATGTAGGCCTATTGTGTGAATGTTTTTAACGGACGTGCTGAAAAACAGCCCTATGGCTGAAAGCAGGTGATTAACCGTGGTTAAATAAATAAAACAAACAAAGAAATAAACTGATTTACAATAAAGTAATTCCTTCTTTGCCACTGATTAACAATGAAGGGGGGGGGGGGGGTGGGGGGTGGGATTAAATGTCAATGATTCATAATATTAGTACCCGCGCGCCATCACTAGAGGGCAGCAGATATCAAGTGTTACATCCACTTCCTTCTCGTGAAGACCGTGTACGAAAGAGCGTCCCCCACTTTGAGAAAAACACCTTATTTTCCAGGAAGTGCGGAAAAAAGTGGAAACATTCTGCCTGGTACTATAGACGCATCATCAAGATGATTTTATTAGAAATAAAGAACAGAATAATTGAAGAGACGCTTCTAAACAAATTCGAAGTAGCACAGGCCGGGTGAGTAAGGAAGTGATTTGGTGATTGTGGGTTCCCTCCCATCTTTGTACGTGTAGAGTCAATGGGCTGTGTGTGCATGCCATTTTTGCCTAGGCCTATCTAGTTTTGCCTCTGAACTGATATCTTACTACAGTCTTGGCCTTATTTAGCTCAGATCAGGTGAATTGCAGATGCGTATGATTTATGAGGTCTGTGAATGGAAAGAAAGGTGAATAATGACAGATCTTCTTTTAAAGTGCTATTACCATGTAACATGAAATATCATGAAATAATAGGCTTTCAGAAATCACTTGTTCAATTTAAAATTTAATTCCCTCTGCAGTTGTTTATTAGCGCTTCATTTATTTAGTCACTTAATTTTTGTTCATGTTAATTTGTGCTCAAAAGTTAAAATGACAACTGTGTACATAGTCTACATATAGTCTACTCAAAGAATGATTGGTTTCCTAATCCTATACGTTTGTGTGTGTAATCAGGTTTTTAAAGGTAGACTATGTCATAATGTAGTAGATCTATGTAACATAAAGTCTAAATAAGATCTGATCTTCCATCGTCTCTACATTTTAATCTACTTTCATTGATCGTTGGTGTCGTCTTCCAAATGAAGGAAGACTTTTGAGACATAATAATTTTAGTGTGCATAAACTTTGGACATCCCAGCATTCTGACTTATTTTGGTCGAAGCGCTTCATATGCACTGTTTTTATTATTATTATTAATACTTTGGGTAAAATTAAGAACTTGTAATGGGGCACAAAGATATGCATTAAATTTGATTACATTAGGCCATGTAAAATTGATTACATGTTGATCGTCCGGATTTTTTGAAAAAGAGGAGGAGGGTGTACCATGTTATTTGATATTTGATATTTCAAAATGGCCGCTCAAAATGGCTGCTCGGTACATTTTCCCTGACAGTCGAGGCTATTTTTTTTCAAGATGGCCGCCGACAATTTTTTTTTTTTTTAATCAGAAATAGAGCCATTTTAGCAGTGTTTTTCATGTTTTTTTTTCTTTAAAAAAAAAAAAAATCAAAAAAAAATTTAAAAAAATTTAAAAAAAACAAAAAAAAACAAATAACAAATAACAAAAAATAGGAGGAGGCCCCCAAAAAGGAAGCGGGCGGGGACGATCAACATGACATCAATTTTACATGGCCTTACAGAAATTGCCTATTGTGTGTTTGAGGTGAAGATACTCTTTAGTCTTTACAAGCAGATACTTGATCAAGATATGATTATGTACGGTACTTGATGTTAGGTTTGTAACAACTAGCCTGTCAATAGAGGGTCTGGCCCTTCCCGGATGTAAGCAGAGCTAGGCATGTTGATTAATACTAAAATAATCGGTAAAATCTTAGTCACTCGTCATTAATTTGTTTCGTGTAGTAGCTTCATAACTCTTCACTTTTTAAAATTTCTTATGTATTTTTTGTGACAGAGGAAAGCCTGATGGAATCGACATAAAAGTAGCAGGTGAGAATCTAACTTTGACTGTATACATAAAGCAGGGCTCTACACTCATGTAACATATGTTTATTTTTTATTTTTATTATTATTTTCCCTTTTTCAATTTTTATATTTAAAAAAATAAAATTGTATCTATTTTTTTCTTTTTTAATTGTTTTAATATTTTTTTGGGAGGGATTGGTGACTCTGGTTCTAGATATCAATCAATTTACTTATTTAACACACACTGCTGTACAAGAATTTCTCATGACAACATGAAGAATAATGCAAAAGAAAAGACAGGAAGAATTGGCTCAATGTGACCTAAATAAATAGAAAAAATATCAAATAGGTGTAGACCCACATCCAGGGTTTCCTGTGTGCACTGTTTTTCTTTTCCTCCAAGCCAACATTTACGAGGTATAAAATTGCAAACAAAAACAAAAATGCATCATTGCATGTAATTTCCTGTACATGTATGTACTGCAACTTCCTCCTTGTACATGCTGTGTAAAAAAAGGAAAAGAAACCAATATTGTTGGTAGACTTTGATCTTATGCAACTCCAAGTCTCTAAACCCGACTCTTAGAAATAACATATTTTTCCTCTATTTCCTGTGAGTACCAGGGCTGAGTACCCACTGTATGAAAAGAAAGTGAGAATAAGAAATTGAATACAAAAATGAAATCACTTTTCCTATATGAATTTGATAAAGGTATGAGGTTATCAGATTTTATGGAAACATGCACAAATTATAATAAAATTAGATGAGCACAGAAATGGATCAGAAGTGAGAGCATGGCATCTAATTTGTTTTAACGAAGTTGCTAACTTCTCTAGGGATTTCATGTTTGTTTAATGAAATGTTAATTTAATTTAAGAATCCATAACTTATTTAATTTAAAAAGTCATAACTTTTTGTTGTCTGATTTTTTCTTGAACTTTCAATGAGTCCTATAAATGTTCATCTCCATTTTAAAAAGCCAAAGCAATAAATATCAGGGTGGAACTCCCGTGAAAATGAACTAATCACCTAAGAAATTAATAAGTTATGATCATAGCAAGAATGTATACAATCAACATAATAAAAAAACTACCTGGCATTTGAAGGGCTAATATAATGAAAATAACACACGACACATGAAACCCAAGTCAGACTGAAGAACAGCCATTGGCTGAAGTATGCCACCATGCTAAAATAAAATAAACGAGCCCTGTGAACATGTTAATGCATTGAGAAGTCCACTCATGAGTCGGATGTATGTTAGTTGAGTCTTGAGAGAGTATGTAAACTTGCCATATCTCTTAAAAGAAGTGGTATTTGAAGCTCATGTTCAGAATACACATGTACAGTAATATAGCGACATGGCACTCCCATTGAACATGCAATAACGTTGTTTGTTTGTTTGCAGACTTTGATGGGGTTCTCTACCACGTTTCTAATCCGGACCAAAACAAGCTTAAGCTCATGGTCAGTGTCAGTCTGAAATTCTACAAGCAACTAGAGGAGCATGGAGCAGATGAGGTAAGAGCTAGATAACGATGATGATGATGATGATTACAAGCTACAAATGCAAGAAATTAAATTAAAGAAAGCATGTGTGTTGTTGTTAGTAAGCAATCAGAGGACCAACGGCTTTAAGTCCTCTCTGAGAGACTCGGTACCGTGTCTCTGAACCAATTTTGATCAAAAGATGATTTTGTTATTTAAATTGTATGCTCTAAAAAAAAAAGTTAAAAAAATTGTGTAGCGCCCTCTGCAACAAAATTTAACTATCCCTTTAAAGCTGACATCTAAAAGTATTCAACCAGTCCACCTTTCATTCTTGAATTACGAAAAAACACAAAAAACATCAAATTTACAAGAGGTATGAGCAATTCAGTCGTTAACTTTATATATAACGTCTGTTTCACTTCTCAGCTCCTTCAACGTGAGTACGGCAGCTACCTGACCACTCCCGAGAGCAACTACAGCGTGACGCTGCTGATTGACTTAGAAAACGTACCGACCAATAAGGAAGAGGTGGCCGCCAAGGTGGCGCTCCTCAAAAGGAACTGCTTTGCCTCCGTCTTTGAGAGGTACTTCAAGTACCAGGAGAATGAGGTCACAAGCAAGAAGACGGCCATCATTAACTACAGGGAAGATGAAACCATGTAAGTCAGGGTAAAAAATACATGGGGGCTCGGGGTGAATTAGCCCCTGAAATGCCCAAAAGAGCCCCCGAAAGTTATAAAAGAGCCCCAAAAATTTGCATAGAATTCAATGCAAAACAAATTGAAGAGAGTTATTATCATGCAAGCAAGCTTGAAAAGTAGCCACCGTAAATTTTAAAATATTCTTTACCCTGATGTAGGTAGAGGGATGATCCAACATCCTCTGGGGTATGTCGCGAGTATAGGGCGGCGGAAACAATTATTTAAAGCCCCACTGCACTACTTATAGCTACTTGCGCCCTCTATATAGCAAACCATTCCTAATTGGTTACCATTGGCCCCCCATGATCCTCTTTTTCTTATGTTAGTTGAGAGCTGATTTGATGAGATAACCACCTGTCAGTGACCATGCAGGGAAGTCTAATCCCTCATGGCAAAACTAGTGCGGTGGGGCTAAATTTTTGAGTGTTTATAATTCATCAACAGGGGCATCCAAATGTATCAAACTTGTAAAGAATTACTATCCATCCAATTTTCAAAATTTCCCCAAAACTTTGCATTACCTTTAACCGAGGAGAGATCCTGAAATAAAACTCCACATTTTTCTTTTCTGTCTGCACTTGAAGGTATGTCTCAGCAAGTAAAGACAGAGTCACTGTAATCTTCAGTACGGTTTTCAAGGATAACGATGACGTCATTATAGGAAAAGTTTTTATGCAAGTAAGTAGCAAGCTGATTTGATTGGTCTATTTGGGAATATCTTTACAGGGACTGCTGGTGTGACGAGCTGTCAACAATTATCTGTTGATATATGTACCTAAATTGGCTATTGTTTGTTATCGCACAATATATACAAAAAACGTATTAATAGCAAAAATGTTGGCTTATGGGCCAAATTGCTGATTTTTTGTATTTCTTTATTTTTTTTTTTGATTTTTGTATACAAATAATAACATGATATTGATCAGAAAGTAAAAGAAACATATATTGGTAATTTACATCATTGAAACATTGTTTGAGTAAAGTATATCAAAAGATTATCAAAACATAGTTGTATGGTACTTTATGCGGTAAGAGGGAAACATGAATATATAAGTAATTTAATGTTATCATTACATTATTTGATCATATTATAATCACTTGATTTAGGATTTGACGTATGAGATATTGCTAGATTTGAATACAGTGAAAATTTATCATGAGAGAGAGAGAAGAACAAAAATCAGGTAGTTTGTATGATTACTCAACTCGATTTCGAACTCTGTATCTTATGCTACCCTAGGAGTTTAAGGAGGGGCGCAAGGCCAGTCACACCTCACCCCAGGTTCTCTTCAGCCATAGAGAGCCGCCCCGTGAACTTCAGGGCTCGGACGCAAGGACGGGAGATAACATTGGATACATCACATTCGGTGAGTTCACTTGTGATCAGGCTACTTGCCTGTAAGTGTTAGTCTTCTGTGAATAACCCCCTGGTGTTAATTTCAAATGTGTGAACTTTATAAGAAAAATATACCAAGGGCAAGTTCTTCCTAAAGCCCCTTTCAGATATGATGTGGCAAATGATGATGTAAACAATTTAAAGCCTCTCTAAAGTGTTGGGAGTCTTAAATTCGCCAAAAGTTTGATGGCAAAATTTCACTTAAATTTTTATCATAATGTGAAAGAGGATGTCATTTAAGACACACTTCTGCAAGATTCCCCCCCCCCCCCCAAAAAAAAAAAAATGCATTTGAAGACAAATATTGATAAAAGAATACATAATTTGGGTTTTCTGTTGTACGCAGAAAACCTGAAATGTGTATTCTTTCATCAATATTCGACACATTTGTTTTGAAAATCCTTGCAGAAATGTGTCTTAAATTACATTCTCTTTCACATTATAATACAATTTTATTGAAATTTTGCCATCAAATTTTTGGCAAGAGTTCTTTTGATCAAAATAAGGCTACCATATGATGTCATCAAGAACTTCCAATGATCATTCTTTCGGTTTTTTATATTAACTTGTGATTTTCTTTGATATATTTTTGTAGTATTGGAACCACGTCACACAAATGCGGCTGCGAGAGACAACACTATCAACCTCATCCATACGTTCCGAGACTATCTACACTACCACATCAAGTGCTCAAAGGTAAACAAAACAAACATTTGATGTCGGCCCAAGTTGTTCTGGGGGTGTTTCACAAAGATCCTAAGTTGAACTTATCTTTAAGTTGGACTTAAAAATTATGGAAAGCCATTAGCATCTATGAAAATATTTTGTAAAAGTTATTTTAAAAAGCAAAAATTTTTGATTCAAATCATTCATATTTTCTATTATCAAGGAGATTTCATGTTCTTAATGTGGAATTTATAAACAGTCTAAAAAACTTGAATTTTTGCTTTTGAATATATTCTTTTTTAAAGCTACAAATGGCTCTCCATAATATTTAAGTCCAAATTAGAGTTAAGTTTGACTTGGGATCTTTGTGAAACACCACCCTGGTTCCTAAAACAAATCCTGACGGTTACCATCGGGGCACGGATCTATTTTCCCCCCATCTTTACATGCAAGACAACAGTATCGATTTTGCATTGAACTGTTATAAACATGTACCTAGAACTTGGCTCGTGCAGGTTCAAAAGATGGCTAGAATTTCACCTTTTACACTGGGTGAAATTTCATGACATAATTTATACTCAAATAAAGGCTTTGAGTTGTAAGTACCGATAAAGATTTTTCCCCCATCTTTACATGCAAGACAACAGTATAGATTTTGCATTAAACTGTTATAAAAATGTACCTACAACGTGGCTCGTCCAGGTTCAAAAGATGGCTAGAATTTCATCTTTTACACTGGGTGAAATTTCATGACATAATTTATACTCAAATAAAGGCTTTGAGTTGTAAGTACCGATAAAGATTTTGGATGTGTAAAAGATAATCATGATGAAGATAATAGCTATAACACAGATGCCAATGAAAGTGAGTTTTTAAAGATTTTACTGATGAGGATGAAAACTGTGAAGGTATAGAAATTAATTCCTCTGATACATCCAAAATAATCTTCACTTCTACCTCTTTTTTCTTCCTCTTTTTATTCTTTTTTCACCAGGCTTACATCCATTCCAGAATGAGGTTTCGCACCTCTGAGTTCTTGAAGATCCTCAACCGAGCTCATCCAGACGACCCCAACCAGAAAGACAAGAAGAAGACCACTGTAACGTGAGTTGTCCTTTACCTATCTCCTACCTCATCTCATCTACCCTACTTTCTCATTTTTAATCCTTTTCCTGGTTCGCATCTTTCTACTTCAAATGCCAATCTGTTTTTTCCTACTTTGTCTCCCTCTTTCTTCCTCTGCTTCTCTCTCTCTTTCTCTCTCTCTCTCTCCCTCTATCTATTTATCTCTCTCTCTCTATCTCTCTCTCTCTTTGTTCCATTATTTTTGGAGAAAAAAGCAAAAAGTATAGCCATTTCAAGTAAGGAAAAAAAAGCGGACTTCTGTCGTACATACTCTCTTCCTTTCCCCCTGTCTGTCTGTCTGTCTCTCTTTCTACTCATTTATAATGTATATTTCCTAGCATTCTGGATCAAAAGGCAATGTATAAACATCACTAAAAGAAGATAGTATTCTGCTATGGTTTAAAGAAGAACATTTTAAGAAGAAATCAGTTTCTAATCTGCCGAGCGCCTGAAGGACATTGACTGTGTGTGAAAGGTTTATGAGTTAACATTCTTCTGGCTCTCAGTAGATGAAAAGCTGATATTGCCTTTAAAGTGACTTGGTAACAATGCCTCAGATTCTAAAACAAAATACGGGATTTAGCTCATGCTGCAATCATAATTATAAACCTTTAGGTCAGTCAGGAACTAATATTTACAAGCCTGTCTGATTATCAAGATATTTATGATTAGAAATTGAAATTTCTTTTTTGTTTTCCTTACGGTTTTTATAACACTACAGTCTATTGGGGAAAATGAGTATGGTAAAACCGGTCACTCAAAGATTTTTAATTTTTTGAGGCACTTCATGATCATTTTGAAGCACAATTTTTTAGGGCTTCAATATTACACCACATCACAGACAATGATAACACGTAGGGCCATGCATCTCAGATTTTACATTGTTAAACGATGCCTTTAAAGAACACCCCATCATTAATTAATTTTCTAACTTTCTCTTTTTGTGTGTCATTTTGCAGAGGGAGAACATTTGTCCAGCAATAGAAACATTAGGCATCGCGGAAGAACAAGAGACATGGAAAGATTTTGGAACACAAAGATCTGGACCCGCCTTGAGACTGATATACTTTACATGGAAACGGCCTACGAAATCTGATCCTCACAATAGAGCCCCCCCCCCCCCCCCTCCATGTCCCCTTCATTTGGAGTCCATAGTCTCATACTGTGCGGTTTGATAAGTTTGATAACATCCTTGTATAAAAATGATCAATTTCAATGATTTCATTACACTCCTCTATCTTAAATCAGTTGAGCCTGTGTGTATAGTACCTCTGTCACACCACCAAACCGACTTCTCAACGAGCCTTAGAGCACTTTCAAAATATCACTTGTTACCTTTTGCAAGTCAGAAAGACAAAGTTTAACAAACGTGTATCTCCAGAACTCTAACCTGTGAATAAAAACTCTACTCGAATATCAGCAATTGCCCTTGTAAATTTGCAGCTCTTTATACCACTTGTGCTTGTATATTTGGTATGAAATATGGTCTTATCAAAACTTACCCAGTTGTAGAGAAAACTAAGAGCTATACTCTAAGAGTACAATTAAATATCTCTTTAGGTACTCCTTTATATTTGTTTAAGTGTAGGCTGCATGGTTTTCATTGCATTTTACATAAAAGGGGGCCTTATTCTTATTTATCAATATATTTTAGTTGGGTGAGAAAAGGCGTTTTATATAAGTATATCAGTCAGAAGAAATAGAAGAAGAATGTGTCTTTGATAAAGCTGGAGATAGAAAGATCCAAATATTTATGGCATATCTGATTATAGCCTGGGTTTTTGTTTCTTAATTTCTTGGACAAACTGACCAAAATCTGATCTTCCTCGTCCAAACTGTTAGAAGAAAAGAAAAAATGATCTGTCATGTATTGATGCAGCTAGTAGATTTCACCGAAACATCCAAGTAAACTCATTTCCATTTTCATTTTGATGTATACTTCTGGCAAAAGTTTTAATTCACCAAAGTATATATCGAGTATACACTAAAAGATGTAGTAGAAGAAAGAGAGTGCGGAGGTGGAACATTAGTACATAGATGGGTGTTCCCTAGTAGATTTGTTTTATATTATGTATTTACAAAAATGAGATCATTTAAACCATTCTGAATATATTTGCAGTCTTATGTTGAAGGAGAGTATTGTACAGTGTAAAATCATTCTTATCCAGTACATATTTTGTTTCCTTCTCTTTATATTAAGTCATGTATCAGATTTATATAGTTTTTATGACTAACTTGGGGTGCTAGGTTAGATCAATCGTTTATTTCGGGAGGTAGGGATGACTTCTTTAATAGTGTCTTCTCGTCCAAATGCTGTATCTGATATTGTACGGCTAGTTCCGGTGTAAAAAAACCTTTTAGGTCGTTGCCTTCTTATTTCTTTTAACACAGAAATGTGGAGAAAATAATGTCCTGAAAGCCCTCTACTGTCGACAATTTTGCCTCCAGACGATGGTATTTACAAAGATTGTATGCATCAAGCTTGTACCCCGTATTATTAAAATAATGTAGGAGGACAGTTACACACAAACTCGTTCCACACCATATGGGATTGATAACTACGCTAATTTGGTTCATCATTCCAAAATATATGCATGTCTTGTTTTTTATGTAAACAAACATCACTTTCTTAAGTTCTTGATTGTTTTGCAGCACTTTCACCTTAATTTAAGAAAATGAGAGTATGGGAGAAAGTTGTACTATTATTGATATTGTTATAAATCATGAAACATTAATTTTAGAAGGGAAGGCAAATGTAGAAAACTTTACGGAGCACTACTTAGATTAGGCAGTATTATTACCCATCAATTTTGCCAGATTTCTTTCTTCACGTGGCATATTCCATCAATTCTTGTTTCAAATTTAATGAATTTGTATAAAAAAGCCTCAATATATTCCCTTAGGATTAGCTTCATAATTGAAGATTTTATCGATCAATTTCAGCAAGTTATTGCTGATGGTTATCAAATGTTAATGGAAAAAAAGTGATAAGGAATTAAAATGTTGTCTGTCTCTTCCTGAAACAATTATGTGCACTTTGACCTTTTCAAAGACTTGATATGTTAAAAAGAATAAAACACATTGTAGCTTTCATATTAAATATGTATCGGAAGAAATTTCTCACACTAAAACTGTTTTCTGTCATGTCTGGTTTGTTTTTGTCCATGAATTTTGGTTTGCAAAATAGACAATTTGTAGGTTTAAAGGGCAATCCACCCTTTGTAATAAGTTCATTTATATGATAGCAACGAAAGTGAATGCTTGTATGAGGTAATTAATTCTACAGAATCTCAAGTTGGCAATTTGTTAAACTCTCCAACAGTGCTTTTTTTTCTTAAGCACCTTCTCCCATGCCTTGGAATCCCTTTAAAGACACTGTCGGCTGGTACTCTCTACCCATTTCAAATTCCCATGAAGGAAAAAAAAAGCAATGAAAATGTATACTTTCGACATGGATAACACAAATGACCATATACAGGCAAGATAAGGCTTACAGTAATTTTATTATTTAAATAATTTTTACTTCTAATCTACACATGGAAGCAAACAGCAGCTCACCCCTCCCCCCCCCCCCCCCCCCTCCCCCCAAAAAAAAGGAAATAGAGGGACTTAACAGGCATACATTGGGGGAAGGTATATTGAACAGTATTTCAAAAGAATTGGTTGAACATATAATTGAATGTACCTGTATTCTTCCATGTATTAACTAAACAAAAATATCTACTTTCAAAAGCCTGAGAAAGAAATGATGAAAGTTGATCAAATGAGAAGAAAAAAAGAGAGACTAGAGAGAGAGAAAAAGTTATAGAAAAAGGAGAACAGAGTGAAAGAGTTAAAGAGCTACGTGGAGAGTAAAGATAAAACGACATTGGCAAACGAGCAATAGGATTAGTTAAGGATGATTATTTTAAAAAAAGTTCATAAAATACAAATGAAATGGCACAAATCAACCAACCTAGAGTAACACAATACATGTAACAGCAAAACAGGTGTGTGGGCGTTTAGCTAGATTTCCCTTCTTTTCACGGGTGTATATCATAACATTATGTTATGCATTTCAAGCTTATTGAATTGGGATTAAAAAATGAAGAAGTCAAAAGCCTGCAGAGCCACAGTACAATACATTGTCCCATATGTGCATATCTATGTAAGAACTTCACAGAGTACTTGACGTGCAGCAAGTTCTATTAACTTTGATTACATTTGCAAGACTACCTACAAACAGCTGCATTACAAGTTGTCTGTTTTGAGCTAGATGAGTATTAACTTCTTAACTTTAACACCAGAGTTAACGCCCTTCCGGCTCTGAAAAGACGACAAGAGGATATACTCGGCTCCGTGATCAACGATTCTGAGCAAATTTTATTTAGAAATATTTTTTTTAACTTCAATGACTGCAATGACGGTACATAACCTTTACCAGTACAATTGCATAGTTGATCTCAGAACCTTGTATCCAAATAAGAAAAATGAAATCGGTCTGAGTAAATTGTGCCTTGAGCATTTGATTTTGAGTGGATTTATGTATCGCGTCATCAAATATGTAAAATTCATTACTCTGATGTCATTTTAAAAGATGCACATGAAGCTCATAGTTCTGATATCAATTCCAATATTAAGAAAGATATTTCCAGTTAATTCACATGTAAAATCATAGTATAAATTAAAAGAGCGAATCCGTGCAATGTTGCTGGTCCAAAATGCATATATGTCTTCGATCCATCTGCTTCATACCCAAAATGACAAACAAAAGTCTTGATTTGACCATTGACTAATGAATTAAGGAAATGGATAAAAGGCATACCGGTATGTTGATCCACACACGTTGCATGGAATAGCCCCCAAAACTATTAAAATGACCCATACAATATTATTTTGGATACGCAGTAAGGTGACAACCCCCAACGTAATTGCCTGTAAATAACATCTAAAAAAACATCAATGAGCCATACATGTATTTTTAATGCGAGAGACACATAGAATTTTAGCGAGGACTAAAACTATTTAAAATGGTGCGGCATATATATATCGTGCTTGAGTGATCGTCAGTTTTTTGTCTCTGCCGTGACTTTGGTCAATTCATATCACTATATTGCCCTCCATACTGCACAACATACTTAAGACTAAGGGCCCCAAACCAAGACCATGTGGGAGGGGAGGGGGGGGGGGGTGGGGGGGGGGGTCGGGTCATTGGTTTAATTCATTTAGTATAATGTCTCAGAGTCATTGATTATTCTGAAACGACGAAAGCGCCGAGACCGTTCTCATGATCTTATACCTTGGAAAGTCTTTGTAGGTACCGGTAATGATGGTGTAGTCCTCAGTACATTAATTCTGTGTCAAAAATTGGACTGGTCTTGACTATAAAATCAATGGTGGATCTTAAAGTGATGCAGGGACTGATTTGAAAACCTGAATCTATCTTGGTAATAATGATGTGGTCCTCAGAGCTACAGAACCGGCGGGAGTTATACCAAAGAGGAGCCTCGGGAAGCTGTCTATCTGCGACCTGTTCCACAAAGTCTTTTTACAATGACAAATTACAAAAATCAGTGACAAATCTGCTGATAACCAATCAGAAGCTAGGATTTCAGTAGCTTATAACAAAAACTGTCATTTGTCACAGATGACAAGTTTTGTGAAACGCCCCCTGTTCTTGCTGTGATGATGTGGTCTTCAGAACTACATCACCAGTGGATGTTAGGAGGGGCATCCTTGGGAAGCATATCAATCTATGTTGGTAAGATGAAATTTTCTGTCTCAACTATACTGCTTGTGAACAGTATACCAACACAGTGCTCCTTCGTGAAGCTTTTTTGGGGGGTACTCATCTTGGTGAAATGAAGATGATTCTGTGTTTAAACTAGAGACTGGTCTTGACTAGGTCCCAGGTGGATGTCATACAAAGGATGGGCCTTGCATGGGCCTTGGGAAGCTTTTAATCTGTGTTGGTAATGATGGTGTGGTCCTCAGTACATTGATTCTGTGTTGTTCCCTCTTGGTTTCTTGATCTTGTCTTTGTTCTTCGTTATGACATCATGAAGGGAAAGCTGAAAGAAAATGGAAGAAGACATACATAACTTTATTATTATTGTTTTTTTCAGTGAGGGATAACTTGTAGCAATGCGAGGGAATTATGTGAATGTCTTCAGCCATCCAACAACAAAAACATAATAGAAGTGCTGTTAAAAAAG